>JAZHYW010007930.1:0-25015 GCA_037355805.1 Ixodes ricinus | reverse complement strand
AAAATGATGTAAAAAAACATTAACTCCGCATATGAGATTACCGGAAAAATCGCCTTCGCGTTGTGTGGAGGAATAGTGATCCTGATCTTCCGGCCTCCTCATCTTTGTGCATGTTTATCCCCAGCTGAAGATGCACATTCTGCCCTTTATCACAAAACAAAAACAAAAAAGTAAAATGTGCTCGTGCCCCTACCTGGAAATTAACACTTACAGGGTCATCTAATAATTAGTGGATTACTGAGGTGCCGAACTAATTGAGCTAAAATTTTTAATCGATTACCAGCCATATGCTTACTCATGCTAGTCTTCAACTGATGGGTACGTTGGCGGGAAGTCAGAAGAAGTTATCCTCTACTAATATAATGAAAGCTAACGAGGGAGGTACGAGGTACAGGGGCCTTTGCGTGTAGAGGTTGCTCTCTGCCGCGGATGCTTTGGTTTCAGTTTGTGAACATGTTTAAAGTAAGATTGGTCAGTGTTCTGATTGTACTTCATGTTATCTGAAACAAACGAAGAAAGGTCGGTAATCAGGACAACTGCACCGTAGGTCACTGAAATTTCACGTGTTTGATTGCTGAGGGGAATGCCACCCAAAACGGAAGGCAACGAGGGCTCCGCCCATGGTTCTGGTTGACCATGCACCAGAAGTAAAGATCCCTACAAAATATTTATTTATTAACAACGACTTTAAATCGGGCCTCATTTTTATTGACCCGAAAGTGCTGTTTCGAGACACTTGCAGTTTTATTGGCAACAGCCGTCTTACATTCGTAAAACACATTGCATAGTTAGTGTGAGTTTTTCTATGTGTGCTGAAATAATGTGACACACACAATGGGAAGTTTTACAAGTTTACGGGTGTAAAAAGCCTAAAATATTAATGCGGGCTGGTTTTACATCCATATTACAATACAACATGTGCTGAAGGTCGGGTACGCGCACACCAAAAACATAGCGCTATTTTTTTTTTTTTTTTGCCGTCAGTGCAGTGTGTGATATTTGCGGTATTTGTTTGCCAATGTGTAAAACGCCTAGTCCGGAGACTTAAGGGCTGTTTATACTCCGTCGTAACTTCAACGAGCGCACGCGCTCGTTCACGCTCGCTGACGCTTTCTGCGAACGGGGTGTCTATACTCCAACGTCAAGTTGAACGCGGCGCCGCGCTGAGCAGCTCGACGCGCGACGTCGTAGCTTGCGACGGACTTGGACATGCTCTACGTTCAACGTTGGACGTCGGCGCCGCCGACGCAGGCTATCCCAGAAGCCCTCGCGCGAATGCCTCATTCGGGAATCCGGTTGGCGGGTTCGTTGGGGCCGGTCAGAGTGTGCGAGATGCTGGTTTCTGGGATCTGAACCTGTCGTTCTTGCCGTGTGTCGTGTGCTGTTGTCGTGTTCCCGTGTTGGTGTGTGTATTTAACGTTCGTGCGCTTGACTGGGCGATTGTGTGCGTGGACGTGGACTGCTCCGAGGATGCGCTACCCTCGATTCTCGATAGGCCTATCGACCTAACGAGCCGGTGGTGGTGGGCCGTGGTGTTGGGGTGCCGGCAAAAGCTGGAAGCTCGATGACGCGCCAGAGGTAGGGTTAATTAGAATTAAGGATGACCTAATGTGTGTGCTATTTATAATCATGTGCCAGTCGCACTCACCGGCAGTCGTTCCCGATCGAAAAAGCGTCGTCGAATGTACGGGAACGGCGGTCACGGAAACCTCTGAACTATTTAGCCGGCCAGAAATTTTCAATTGGGCTGTCCCAGCTTGTAAATGGTCTCAGCTTGTAAACGATAATAGCGATACGCGATGACAATTGGACTGAATCCTGTATTGTTTGTATAGGCTTTGTAAAGTGCGTTACAATTTCGAACGCGTACATTGCGTAATTTAGGTATCGTCCGCTCTCTTCGGTGTCCGTTTCTTAAGTCAGCGTGAAAGTCTACTATGATGATAACATACCGGACACCTGTCAGAAAGAGGTTTCTGTAGAATATCGAGTGCATAGATTTCATTGAAGCATTCCGGCGAAATCGCCGGAGTCGCTTGGCACGATTTCGACGGTTATCGGGCTTTTTTTTTTTGACATTTGTGTGGCATTTAGGAGAAAATAAATACTGGTTTGCACTCGTTATCACCATCATTTGCTTGTTTTTGAACTGCTAACCGCTACCCCGAATGGTTGTTTTGAAGCGTGACATGACAACATGAAGACGAACCACACTGACCGATTGCCTCTAGGCTAGATGGCGCAAGCTACCGCCCATAGATAACCCGTAGAGACGATGCGGTTGCCACGGAGACGCGCATGCGTAAAGTGGGGCAGTTCGTCGGGGCGCGCTGGACCAGCGTTGGTCTGCGCTGGACTGTAAACACCATCGTTCGGGCGCTTCTCGGCGCAACGTAGTGGCCGACGAACGTCGGTCTGCACCGGCGCGCGTTGCGTTCGTCGACGTTGGAGTATAAACAGCCCTTTACGCCCATGGCTACACCCTCAGCACTCCTGCGTTTTGAGCGAGATACACGCATTTTTAATTTGCCTGTATAATAAGGTGCTGTTGCATGGAACTGCCCACGCAATGTTGAATGGTGTGAAGAGGGTGTGGAAATTCGGCTGAAAGTAAAGTTATCAGGAGAACACCCTTTTGAAAGGTATTCACTTTACCTTAATATGATACTGCAGAAATAGAAAAGCAGCATACTTGCTCGCCCTCGTAATTGCGGACGGTCACCTGCGAGGCCGTGTTCTTGAACGTGGAGCGGTACGGTAGTCAGCGGGAGTTTGCGATTTCTTTCCTCATGCGGGACCCCGCTCCCGTCTATATTGACCGTTTTTACGCATATGAGGACTGCACGAGGTGTATGTTGGCTGTAAACTTGTCGCTCGTAAAAATATCTGTAGAGGGAGCGCCAAGATTGCCAGCATCTTATTTGTTGTGTTTACCTACCACGTAAGTGTGCTCCTGTGTAACACGCTTAGAATAATAGGTCCTAGAAAAACCTACTTACGCGTTTCGAGGGTGCAAATGAGTTAGTATGCATGACTCGAGTCTGCCAATTTCGCGCGTCTACTTAATCGCTTTGGCTCCCCAATTGGTATAATCAAGGCTCAATTTTAATGAACTCACGTGGAAAACATTGTGTCGGAATCATCTACTCAAGTGACCTGTTTCAAAATGTCAGCAAGCACAATTGGTGGTGGCTAATTCTTGCCACTAAGCGTGGTTGGATCCGAGTTTTCGCCGAGCGTTGTCGCGGCATTCGTTCGCCATACACGCCGAGTCCAGTTCACGCCCGAACGCATAATGGAGCCCTCGTGCCCACCCAGTACATGCTCAGAGTACGTAATCAAAGTATGGCGAACCCGCATGAGTTGGCGCTGCTTGCTACGAGACGGCGAGCACATTTAAAAATGGTCTGTTTGACGAGTCTAACTGGGTCTAGTGTGTACTGCACAGCAAACATGTATACATGATGGGGAAAACAGCTCAGAAAACACGGACTACGAAGAGGAACAAACACGACAGGACAATGCTGTACTCGCAACTGAAGAATTTTATTAAAGGAAACAAATACAGAAAAACATACACAGTATCTTAAAAGATTGCACAAAAAATGAAAGCCGTTTACAACTCCCTGTAACGCCGAATTAGAGCGCAGCTCTTGAGGAGGAGGGAAGGCACGGGGGGGGAGGGGGTCACGTGACCTCGGGGAGGGGGGGTCACGTGGCCTGGGGGTCACGTGACATCGAGGAGGGGGATTTTCCCCGCTAAATTTAGCGGGGAAAATTTTCCGCTAGATTTAGCGGGGAAAATTTTCCGCTAGATTTAGCGGGGAAAATTTTCCGCTAAATTTAGCGGGGAAAAATTTTCCGCTAAATTTAGCGGGGAAAATTTTCCGCTAAATTTAGCGGGGAAAATTTCCGCTAAATTTAGCGGGAAAAATTTTCCGCTAGATTTAGCGGGGAAATATTTCCCGCTAAATTTAGCGGAGAAAATTTTCCGCTAGATTTAGCGGGGAAATATTTCCGCTAGATTTAGCGGGGAAAATTTTCCGCTAAATTTAGCGGGGAAATTTACCCATCATGCACCGCGCGGTTACGCCGACGGCGACGGCGACGCCGCTCGCCGGAAACGGGCGCCTAAGAGCTGCGCTCTAAAATGAAAGCCGTTCACAACTCCCTGTAACGCCGAATTAGAGCGCAGCTCTTGAGGAGGAAGGGAAGGCACGGGGGGGGGTCACGTGACCTCGGGGAGGGGGGTCACGTGGCCTTCGAGGAGGGGGGGGAATTTTCCCCGCCAAATTTAGCGGGGAAAATTTTCCGCTAGATGTAGCGGGGAAAAGTTTCCGCTAGATTTAGCGGGGAAAATTTTCCGCTAGATTTAGCGGGGAAAATTTTCCGCTAGATTTAGCGGGGAAAATTTTCCGCTAGATTTAGCGGGGAAAATTTCCCGCTAGATTTAGCGGGGAACATTTTCCGCTAGATTTAGCGGGAAAATTTTCCGCTAGATTTAGCGGGGAAAATTTTCCGCTAGATTTAGCGGGGAAAATTTTCCGCTAGATTTAGCGGGGAAAATTTTCCGCTAGATTTAGCGGGGAAAATTTTCCGCTGGATTTAGCGGGGAAAATTTTCCGCTAGATTTAGCGGGGAAAATTTTCCGCTAGATTTAGCGGGGAGTTTTCCGCTAAATTTAGTGGGGAAAATTTTCCGCTAGATTTAGCGGGGAATATTTTCCGCTAGATTTAGCGGGGAAAATTTTCCGCTAGATTTAGCGGGGAAAATTTTCCGCTAAATTTAGCGGGGAAATTTACCCATCATGCACCGCGCGGTTACGCCGACGGCGACGGCGACGGCGACGGCGAAGGCGACGCCGACGCCGCTCGAGCCGGAAACGGGCGCCTGAGCTGTCCTCTAAAACAAAGGACCACTCTCGCCAACCGTGAAGCGTGTCATTAAACTACCCGTTCGCTACGTGACTACATTTTTTGCCGCAGGAAGAATAGATCTCTTGGCTGACAGTGCAATGACGGTTCACTAACACATGAATGATCATGACACGAAATGTGGAAGCCTCATCTCGTCACCCTATCCTCGTGCGCTCCAGAACGGTGACTCGCCAAAGTCGAGCTCGACACTTACACTCTGCTAAATGTAATGGCAAAAGCCCCAATCGTAATCTTTCCCAGAGAATATGAATGTTCTCGCAATCTAACATTCAAACATCGTTTCCCGTTTGCCTGCCACAGCACCTGTTATATGACAAAGGCAACCATATGGCCATTTCACACGAAACACAAGTGACAAAAGGTTTTCTGTGCGCTCTCGGTGCAATTCTTTGCGCTGGAACGACCAACCACTCCCTGCACCAATCCTGAACGATATCTGGCCTATTTTTCGGGCCAGATACCAAAAAATAGGCCACATATGTTCCAGGATTTGTGCGCGGAGAAAGAAAACCTTCTGTCACTTGTGTTTCGTGTGTGGTATATAAGATACTCTTTCTCATGTAACAGGTGCTACGTGGAGCAAACGGGAAGATATTTAAATGATAGATTACGAGAACACTCATATTCACCGGAGCCGCTAGTGTGCCGGTGCTTTTGCCCAATCATTGCAGAGAGTGTAAGTGTCGTCCTGACTTTGGCAGAGTCACCGTTCTGGGAGAGCACAAGGATAGGGTGACGAGAGAGATCATTGAGGCCTTCCACATTTTGTGTCATGGTCATTCATGTGTTAGTGAACCGTCATTGGAGCTGTCAGCCAAAGAGATCTTCCTGCGGCAAAAATGAGTCACGTAGTGAACGGGTAGTTTATTGACACGCTTCACGGTTGCTGAGAGTGGTCCTTTGCTTTTGTGCAATCTTTTAAGATACTGTGTATGACTTTTTCTGTCTTTGTTTCCTTTATTAAAATTCTTAAGTTGCCCGAGTACAGCATTGTCCTGTCGTGTTTGTTCCTCCTTCGTAGCCCGTGTTTTCTGAGCTGCTAACCCCATCATGTATAACATCATGCCAACTGGCCCGAGTTCACCCACCTTATTGCAAACATGTACTTTCGTCGTCGCTTTCACTGTTTTTACAAATATTTTTACTAACAGCTTGTTTGCTTCATTTAATATATTTACCTCAATAGCTACATATAGGGAGAAGTAAGATTAAGAAGGGAAGTCAAACTGCATAAAAATATATAATATGCTAAACGGGATATGTAAATCTCTAGCAAACAATTTATAAAAAGTAGTTTCACACCAAAACAATATCTGAAACTAAAAACATTGTACCTCTTTGTACTTCATCTCGTGAACGAGTACATTTTTGTTAAAATCTATTTATTTGACGACTGTTTGAAATGTTCCAGCGATCATGACGTATGTCATTTCGTTAATAGATTACCAGATTTAAATAAGATTTATAATTGTTTTGTATGATAAATAGCTAGATGCTGGTGATCGTGCATAAAAATATCCATGACACAATAATATAAGCGGACATTTAAGGACTATGATCGAATACTCGGGGTTGAATTTCAAGAATAACGTAAAAGGAATTAAAGAAAAGAAAACAAAGACAGAACGACTTGTCTTTTTTTTTAATAGATACATTGGCCGCCGTCGCTTTTAAAACTACGATCCTCTTTTGGTGGATCTCGTTCGGTCGTATCTTCACAAAAGAAGAAACAGAGAAAATATGCATTTCTTGCATTAAGTTTTGCGTGATTCTGTTCATTGCGCAAATACATTTTTTTTAATCATATAGGCAGTCCTCCAAGTTCCCAGATGCATTTTATGCTGACGTGGTGTCCGCCTACCCACTGGCATGCCTGCAAAAAAATCTACGAATGCAATGTTTAGTGACAGGCATTTTCAATCTGGTGTTGATATATACGCTTTTTTGAGGTTTTTGGAGTTCCACGTGAGCTCTACGGTTGTAAAGTACGATTAAGCATAGATTATGCCAAAGGGAAATATACACTGGATTATAAATGGCACTAAATTTTGTCAGAAACTTAGCTACACAAGTTGACTGAGTACATTGGCAATTTTGTCAGATCTGTGCCAGATGCCAGTGTAGTTGTACTGTTGTATGTGTCGGAACGGCGCTGCCTTGCCACAAAGCATATGTAGCGTACAGGGGACGACTAGTCGTGCGTTTCTACGTATAAACAAGGTTCTATATGCAGTGTTTATATTATAGTTGCGTTCCACGCTGCTTGCAGCCTAAGCCTCCATTCCCTCTTATTGTTGATCGTCCCTATCTACTCAACTTCGTCCTCTTCCTCAACAAAAAGAAGGATATTTTAACAATTTCCCCACACGATAATTATCCAAGATCGTTTCAAGTTCGTAATAGTACGCTGCCTCCTTTTCGTTTGCCAATTTTATAAAGTTTCGCAGAAGCTGCGAATTTATGATCACTTCGTTGCGTTCATCAGGCGTGGCTTTTGCTTGTTTTGTTCTTCTTTGCCTTCCTGTCATTTGGCGGAGCAGCATTGACGTTCCAGAGAAAATATCGAAGCCTTCTTGGGCATCTAGGAAGCAGGCCTTGCGGATTCGAATGCCTCAGAATGCTTTCCATGGCACGAGGGCGCCTTTGAAACAGAGCGCGTCTGGAGCCTCTATGTTGTTTTCCTTCCGTTGTCTTAGTTCTGGAATTCGTTGATGTAACATCATCCTTTGTAACAAATACATTTAGTTCTGTCGTTTCCTGCGCGCAGTTGATAAAATCGAGTTTTTTGTTTTTTACATTTTATGCGTACGTTGTTTGTTGCTTCTCAATCTTTGTCGCGATTCTCGTTATACGTTTTTTGTTTGTTTGGTTTGCTGTAATCTCTAAATCTGCTTCGTTTCTTTCGGTTCTGCTTCGCTTTCTAGCTGCTGACTTTGATAATATAATCGAAATTAACGACCTCTTGTTGAAGGATTTGATAAAATCTGACGTGAGACATGGTTGCTTCTTCGTGCTTGAACCCGAAAGTTTTCGTTACTGTCTCAGTATTAGGGCTATACGTCTTTCTTAATTTCAGAAATAACCTCGGCAATTGGTGTTCGCCGTCACTATCTTGTGCTTCGAGTTGCTGTGCGCTGTTCAAGTAAAGCTCGGAGGGAAGCCATACATTTGGTTTAAGATGATTATGCACAGGCTCCGCGATTTCTGCGCTTTCGTTCTCGTGTTGTGATGGAATCGCTTTATGTTTTAACTTGCCTCATGAGGTCATGACAAGCGCAGCGTCGATACCTGAAGTGGGTGTGCTCTTATTTTCTCGAGGTCATGCTGACGTGCGTTGTCCCGCTCTCGGCGTTTCTGTCTAGATCTCGGTTGTCCCATGTTGTTGATGATTGGCGTGATTGTTGAAGACGTTTTATAATTTCGTTTCTTGCATCCCTCCCTTCTCTTGATTCCGAGATCCAGACTGGTGAGATGGATGGTAATGTGGTTCGCTGTACTCGAGGCTACGTCCTTGTATTCTTCCTTGGGATCTTCCTCCTGGACTAAAGGTTCTATCTTTGTGTCTAAAATGGCCAGCTGACGCGGAGAAGTTCCGAAGAGCTCAGTCATTTCATTCAGTTTTGTGAATAACATTTGATCTGAAAATGTTTGTGCAATATAACTTAAAATGTTCGTTGTTTTGTGCTACAAAAGCAATCTTTTTTTGACGTTCATTTTTTTTTTATGTTGATTTAAGTTGTCAGTCTTTGTGAAAGATTTTCTCAGTGTTATGTGAAACGTTGCGTTAACGTTGTTAGTCATTGCATTATGTTCACATCGAGAAAGTTAGTCGCTAAAGATTAGCACCCTTGCTTGTAGAAGGTTCGTCGTAAGTTTCCGTTAGGACTTCGCCGTGAGCTCCGGTTGATCCGGTCCGATCGTCAGAAGGTACTTTCTTCATTGAGTCCGTCCCGGGTTGCGACAACAAAATTTGTAACGTTATGGAACGACTGGTCGTCCGCTCCTATAAATAAACAAGATTTTATATACCGTATATACATCATCGTTGCGTTTCACGCGGCCGGCGCCTCCCATCCTCATGTCGTTTTCCACCGCGTCTCTGACTACTCATGTTCGTCCTCTTCATCAACACAGAGAAGGATATTCCAAAAGGAATGGGAGCGAAAGTTCGCATCCCATTCGAGACAAGCGCCGTGAGGTGGCACAGCGATTACAGGAGCGTCGAGAAACTGGCATCCTCGTTTGTGCCCGCATTTCAAGGCCGCGGAGGGGTGCGATATCCACTGCGGGTTAAAGAGTGCCCAGCCAGGAGATGCGTGAAGCCTGCAGGCCGGAATTCAGAGTCCGTTTTCTGGCCTCCGTTCTAACATCTCTCTCCCCTCTCCCACCGTAATCCGGACAATATGATCCCCGACAAAATGTTCCCAAAAGAAAACTGCCCCGACCACAGTGATCCAGAAAGATGGTCCCTATTGCATGTTTTGCGCTGTTGTATCACGGGTCAACTGATTGATTCTACTTCATTCCAGATGACCGGACAAACATAAAATAAAATGTGCTGAAAAAAGTTTTGCGTTATGAAATATTAGCAATTTTAAAGAGTGCAGGGTGTCACTCGAGAAATTTACAAAAAATCGTTCTTTCACCGTAACAATAAACTACGCATCGCCGGCCCTCATTCTCCGCCCAAATGTAGCGCTTCGAGGGTCCCAAACCAGGTGCCAAATTTTATTTTTAACTGCCCGTCATATAATTCCAAAAGTTACGTATGATTTTCTGACAATTTAAGGGGAGAAAATGGGGGCCCAAGGAGCCATCAAGATACACGAAAGCTGAATGGCACCATTTACCGACAGCGTTCCCCAGTTTCCCACTGAAATTTTCGGAAAATCGAGATATGCTTTCATTAAGATGAACGTTTCCGGTTAAAGATTGGCATCTGATTCGGACCGCGTTACATTCAATGGATTGATAAACATATGGCCCAACAATGTGCGATTCTATTTTTTCACTTAAAAAAAAACTAAATTTTTTTTCTTGCTTTCTTTCTTTCTTTTTTTTGGGGGGGGGGGGGGGTGGCATGTTGTATATTTAATCGAACCTTCGGCGTAGCGTTGGCCAGTTATTTTTAAAAGCAGAAACGTAAATGTATAGACATAGATATGTATGCCACTAGTGATGATTGGCTATAATACATTACAAAAGCAGCGAAAGTGTAATAAGGTAATTTATAACACCTTATCAAAAGCACGTAGTATTCTTTACTAAATTTCCTTTATCTGAATGTGTTCTTGCGCTAATTCAAAATCAGGGCAGAGCGAAAAAAATTAGATGTTCGCTAGATGTGACTATTTTGATCGCACACAGACGCCGATATCACGGTATTTCGACCGACAAAAAATTTACTTTGATATATAGTTATTGACACTGCTAACCCCAATTCGGGTTGTTACATGGGTGATGGTTATACAAAATTATACGAAGCCAAATATTTGAAAAAAGAATGTTCCTCATACAATCACAAACAAAACTATCAATGCTAGTAAATTGGAGCAATGTGGTGGGTTGGACCAGTTGGTATTGAGACGACGTGATGAAAAACAGCGCACAAAAGAAAGGACAGCAGGAGAGAAACATAAAACACACAAGCGCTGTGTGTTCTTTGAGCTTCTCTCCTGTTGTCCTGTCCTTTGTGCGTTGTTTTTCATCACGTAATACTAGTAAACTAACGCAGCCAAACAACAAAAGCCAACAACAATATAATACAATAAAGATACACTGAGAATGAACGTAAACTAATATGAAACACTAATTACAGAAATAATCACACAAAAATATCCTTTAATATTCACCACTATACCAACAATATATCACATCATATTTGGCCATCAACAATATATGAAACCCTAAGAATTTAATATCAAGTGATTAGGCTGGTGTAGGGTAAATTACGATTCATTCGACAGATTGATTGTGCTTTTTATAGAACCGTAAAGGCATGTAAAATTGATTAAATCCTGAGAGAGGTTGTTCCACTTTACAGCGGTCTGGGGAAAAAGAGTACTGCAGAGTGTGATTGTTCGCTCTTTCTACCACAATCTGCTTAGCATGGCCATTCCTGGGAATTCTAGATTGGCGGGTGAATATGTACTTGAGCTCAATAACCTTGCATACGTTAATCTTTAGCATAAAAATAACTTCAAGCTGGCAGTTTTCCGCCGTCACGGGACGCACCTGAAGCATGCTTTTAACATAATTGGGTCTTTTCTACTCCGCCAAAATAAACCTCGCTGCCATTCTCTGAACTTGGTCTAGGTTATTAACCTGGTACGGCCTAAAGGGGTCCTAAACAATTAAAGCATATTACAAAATTTGGTCTTTAAAAAATCTTGTATACTTTTTTTTTACTTGAGCTAGCCTAAGGTTGCGCTTTAGAAGCCAGTTTTTTCTTTGCGACATGACACAAATGATTGATATGCTTCCTCCAGTTTAGATCATTGGGTATCTTAACACCCGAGTATTTTAAGTGGTCGACCTTAACTAGAGGACCATAATAAAATTCATAAACTGAGGGCAATGCTTTTTTTCTTACCATTGAGAACACAGCTTTATCACAATTGAGTTTCATCATCAACATTTTACGCCATTCCTCTGTAATTAGAGATGCAACATTTAACTGTACTTGGCCACCAAGCAAGTTAATGCGGAAATAAATTAAGCATTCATCTACGGACAGTCTGTGTGATTGCGATATCGGGCCCATAGTCGTTAGCTATATCGTTAGCCTATTACAAAGAAAAAATGAAGGTACAAAGACGGATCCCTGTGAGACTCTGAACCTAAAGCTGCAACGTTTGATCTCACACGATTGATTTCAAAATTCTGCGTTTTGTTTTCAAGATAGGTTTTGATCCATGATATAATTTTTCATATAAACCAAGCTTGACTGTTGTGTGTAGGAGTTGCACATGAGGAACCCGATTTAAAGCTTTTGATGAATCTAAGCATATAGAGTCTATCTGACTCCTATCGTAAGTGCACCTAGCAAAGTCGTGGCTCTTTTCAATAAACTGTGTGGACGTGGATAACCTTTTGTGAAAGTCATGCTCGTTATAGTAAATATCGGTTGATTTTCCTGAAAATTGTGCGACTGTTCTTACATAAAATGATCTGATAGTTTGCCGCATGCGCAAGTTAGGGAGATTGGACAGTAATTTTCAGTAAGGCGCATATATCTAGACTTATACACTGGGACAACCCTCGCTGTTAGCCAGTTTGACGCAACATTTTTGTGAGTCAACGAGGCATTAAAGATCACTTCAAGGTATTTTAATACCCACTCAGCATACTGCCTTAGAAATGTATTGGGAATTCCATCGGGTCCTAGAAGATTCATTTATGTATATACCTAATAACAAATAGCAAAACAATTTGCTCCGTGGCCGAAAGATCAGGAATCAAAGAAGGTTGACTTGCCGCTGAATCACGAACCTTCACTGGAAGCATTGTCAGTGACACTAAAAACTAGCATAAAAATAATTGAACTCGTTTCATTTCTCTCGGTTCGGCAATGGCTTGATTACTAACGGTAAAGTAATCTATTTTGCTTCTCGATGGTAAAAGATTACGGCAGATCTTTTGTGGTGAAAATGAACTTATTGTGAACTCCGGCAGCACTTTTTAAAAGATAATGTTGTTTTGCTTTACTTGGAATATTTCTTAATGTGTGGCAATTCCTTGCGTCATGTAACCGATCGTCAACTTTTTCTAACGTATATTAAAGACCTTGCACTTCATTCAAATTATTTTGCGGGTAACCCAAGGTTTTTCTTTTTCTTTTGCCACACAGTTATTCTTCTCGCAAATAAACATTCTTATACAATTGTGTAATAATTGTTGTTTTAAATTGTTGCAAGATGAATTCAACCGTTTGTCCATCCAGAAATAAAGGTAATGAAGTTTCTAAGTAGTCAAGAATGCTAACATCATCATCTCTGTTAAAAAAACGCCCACGAATGCTCACGTTTCAAAAATTGTGAGCTTTTGCGGATACAACTGACTCATAGCAAAACGAACTCATTATCTCAAACGATTCTATCTGACTTAGATGGACTGTTTGGCAGAAGGAGCCTGCATTACCTGCTTTCAAATATTTTTGTATTCCGACATTGTCTAATGCAAAGTAATATACAGATGAACGTATGTTGTATCAAACTTCAAAATAGCAATTTACTAAAAATATTACAAAGACCTAAAAAGTTTAAAAAAATCAAACGGGACCTTTTTCCTCGGATTAGCATTTGAAATCATTTTGTACGGGGTCATTTCATCCAAAGCCTCTATTACCTAGATGCCCATTTGATTTGTACAGTTGAATGGAGATAGATGAAACCAATTAAGCGTTGTGCGTTAAAACGTCCCGAATTAAATTTCACTGAGGTGAGCCCTCTTCAAAGAGTAGAGTAATACAGTACATGGATTTGACATTGCACACGGGGAAGAGCTTTTGTTGAAGATAGGAGAATGAAATAGCAAAACCCCCTTTGCAGCAGGCAGTTGCTCACTTCGAAAGAGCGAACAAAGGCTTAGTTGCGTCCGTGATGAGTTGGGTTTCGTGTCTTTGTTGTTTATTTTACTGCGAATTCGCGGGTATTTCTTCGGGGCATAGGTTTCCCTTAGATTCAGTGTTGTTGTTTTTTTAATGAATTTTTGGTTCCAGGCGAAAAATGTCGTTGACCTTTGGAGGCTTTATACCGAAGAAAATGGAGCACGCAGATAGTATTCCTCAACTTCCAGAGAACATACGCGTGAATGAATACTCGTAGAACGTCTCCCTACCGATAATAGAAGAAAAAAAACAGAGACAAGGTGTTTGTTTCCAAAGAATGAAGCAGCCTTGCGGACAGTACGCGGTTTGGACCGCGTGTTCCGGATGAGGTAGAATATAAAACTGTAAATTAAAGTTTTTTTTCTTCCAATGAATCTTAACAAGTTTTTCTTCAAAATATAGTTCGAACTCGTTTGTTGTTGTTGTTTTTCTTGAAGGAAAGAGAGGGAAAGAGGGGGGGGGCGGGTTCTGATTTGGGTAAGCCGGATTGGAGTGAAGGGAATTTTCGGGGGTTTATCGGTATTTACTGAAAACGCGGAACCCTGTGGTCACTGACAGCTTGAAAAAACGAAGGGCGTGACTAATTCTGTTCGCGCTCATTGCTTCGTGATTGGTCCTCGAGCGTTCTCTTTGCCCGTTGTAGCAATCTGATTGGGTGAGGAGAGCGGCGGCAGGAAGCCAAGAACTCGCCACACCCTGCGTTTCTAAAGCTCCTAGCAAATATGCGGAGTGCAAGTTCGCCTGCTTCTTGGACAAGGGGGTTGCGATGATGTCAAAACGCCAAACACTTTTTTTGATTGAGGTAAAAAAATAGTGGGTAGACCTGAAGGCATCTAGCATTGAGGTCTAAACACTATCGCGCCAATGAAAGCCAATCAGAACTCGGCGTCGTTCTGACGTCACCGCTACTCCTGAGCAAAAAGCAGACGACTTGGTCTCCACATATATAGATACGAACTATGCCGGAAACATTGTTTTTGACCACATTGGATTGAAAACGGAATTCATTTGCAAGTTGTTCCGCTTTTAGGGCAAATTACTCGGTCCTGGTTCATGGCACCAAGGAACAAGCCAAAAAGAAGGCTCTTCCTGTTGAGGCTTTAATGGAGACTCACCGTTTCGTGACTGGAATAAAGAGAAAACGTGCTGCGTGTTTCCTTGTTCTCGACTTCCTTGCTTTCCAGACCTTATAGCTATCTTAATTATCCTACCCAAGATTATGTTTCTAAATACTTTAGGTCGTATTCCAGTACCTTGAATTACGATGAATATATACAATGACTTAGCTTGCATTAGGTGAAGGAGCATCGAAGAAATGCAGTTATCTGTACATATCTCTACTACGGTAAGCTACGAGAAAAGGTGTGGCGATTGATAGTTTTTTTTTTTTTCAGTAACACACAACAGCACACAACCTGTAGCGAATTCGGCAGTACCGACCAGTTTTTTTTTTTTTTCTTAGTAGGTTGTTTTTAATTCAGTTCAACAAACTAGGTTTCCACAACATGAACAGAGAACAGGAGACAAGCCACGACCACGATGCAGACTAAAGTGCCAAGCCAAAAAGCAGGGTAAAATTCTTCTATTTCGAAATTTCTCTTGATGTGAAAACATTAAAACGGGTAAGCCAAAATAACGCACACCTCTTCCTATTATCTTGCGCATTTTTCACACAGGATGTGTTTAAGGGCTGCAGTTTATGCGTAAACCATTACGCTCGAGCGTAACAACAACAAAAAAAATTACACGCAAGCCAGAGAAACATAAAGCACACACCTCATAGCAGGCAATGCGTAGGCATATAAAACGTATAAAGGCTGAGTCATATTTAATTATACTTAATCATAATTATTGTAATTACTCAGATTTGCCAAAGAGGGGAGTAAAAAACAAAACCAGGGTTATGCAATCTTTTCATTGTTAAAGAGTGCTCTCCAATGTTTACACCGATCTTAAGGCGCATTTTTAACTTGTTATCAACCCTCACTTTTCCTTCGCTTTGATCAAACTGTATCACTGTGCCAGTGAATAGAATTGTAAAATCCAGTGAAGTAAAAAATTAAGGCCGGTATCTTTGCTATGCTCGTTCGAAAAGGTCTACGCATTCATTTGTTTAAACATCTGTCAAATGTTTTAAAACATAAAATTAGCCCAAATACAGCATGCCTTTGTGAGTCATCCCTTATACCAGAGCTTTGCGCACCGTTTCTGGATTACTTGCCTAATCCCCAAAATTTCGTGCTTGTTCCTGGACGCGGTACTCCCGACCTTATGTTTCACTTTCGGGTGTGCCGCAGAGATCATCGATACTTGTACTAATTGTATATATAGCCTCTCATTTTTTTTAAGGTATCCATTATTAATATCATTTTTCACTCTTTTTGTAAAATGGTTGTTATTTCAAGTATTACGCGCAAGTTCTCCACGTCATTCTGCATGTCAAATTTATACTTTTCGTTAATTCGGCCCAAGCTGGAGTTTTCCTTTGCTTTCTGGAACTATATTGGGCGTACGGAACAAAGTGTTGATAGAAAGTATTATAAAGAGCTCCTTTTGAACTTTTTATGATCATTAAGTTGCTCTGTACAGTTTATAATACATATTTGATACTTTTAGAGCGACGCAGTTGCCTCCTACTTTGTGTTTAAGAAGACGTGAGCGATAATATTTTGTATAAATGCCTTCATAGATTAACGCTGATCTCACGTCATCCATTCATGTTCACATTCCAAGAAACGTTTTGTGTTTCTCCTACTTTTTGGTTAATTAAATCATCTAGATTAGCTCCTATGACCCTAATACAACACTTGTAGCACCCGGTGTGTAGCAGATACTGACGTTTTTAACTATTTTGTTTTGTATTTAACTTGTTTTTGACTGATTTGTAATCGCACTATTTGTGCAATATTACCGAGACATCAGCGGTTCATGAGCACAAAAATAAACAAATTAAATGATTAATTAATCAAATATATAATTAACCTTGAGATAGGTGCCTTTGCTCGGAGCCATGAGACGATGAACTAGAGTTCAAACAACAGGAGTAAATAAGACTCATGTGATGCTGTAGCGGATCGTTGGCGCGCGCGCGCTACCTCTAAAATGACTAAGTGTAGCTTTCCACATGATCCCGGGGCAGATCATAACCACCAACAGTTGTGGAGTGGGCGTTTGGTGTCATGAGTTCTCACAGACGCCAATAGATATACGTAGCACGCGCGATAAACCTCCGCCACTCGAAATAAGGCATCACTGAGGTGACATAGCTGACGTCACCGCCCACAGCGTGAGACACCCCCCGTATCAGACGAAGCATCGCACGATCTGACGTCACCACCCATGTAAGGCCAAGCGCGACGTCACCTCCCACATGAAGCCCTCGTATACGGTGCACCACCTCAAATCTTGCGTAGCCGGTGCTCCATGTCTATGCAAGTGACGCGTGCTAGGCTAACCACACTCCGTTCCGCACTTTAGGCTGAACTTCATGGGACGAATATGCTGCGAATAATCGACGAATTTTGCCCGGCGGCGTTTGCTCTGCGCTGGAATCGGCACAGTGGCTGCTACGTCGCGCGCAAAGCGAGCGTGCTGTAGGGCGATGTTCGTCACTTATTCGTCGCATAATTCGCTCCATGGAGTTCAGCCTTTAAGCTGAGACTTGAAGCTCCGCCTTCGGCGAGAGCTTACTGCCTTGCTAAGACAAGTATGAAGGCGCGAACACGCGCAACGAAAGCACGGAGAAGTCAGCGATCTCGCACTGAGCAGAGTTTCTAGCTTCAGCTTAAGGGTGAATGGAGTGGTGGCGACGGGAAACCTCCACGAGGTACCACCACCACCACGGCGAGCAGCTTGCTCTCTTACACACCTCTGAACAACTTTTACCTTGCCGTAATTATATTGATAAACGCGGGAGCACATGTGCGTCGTATGTGTAACGTAATCGAAATCACCAATGCTGCCCGTGCGTCCTTCCAGATTTGTGGTAATAATCAAAACAAGTTTATTTTTTTTGATAGTTGTCTTTCAATCGCACCTCATGCTTATATCCGGTGGTGATGTTCTCCGGAAGCAATGATGATCACACATACCTCGTCTCTTTTTTCAAAAATATTTTAGTGGTTCTATCATGGGAAGATTCAAGACTGTGACATCAGCACCAGGATTTTCTCACGACGATTATGATTCCTCTAAACTTGCGAAAAAGTTTGATGGAGGCTGCAAATCTTTTAATTCATTGCTTTGTAATCTTGGTTCAATTCATTGACAGTTAGAGAATATTTGTACATGCCTATGGGTAAAGAGGTGTGTGTGTGTGTGTGTGTGTGTGTGTGTGTGTGTGTGTGTGTGCGTGTGTGTGTGCGCGTGTGTGTGTGTGTGTGTGCGTGTGTGTGCGCGCGTGTGCGTGTGTGTGTGTGTGTGTGTGTGTGTGTGTGTGTGTGTGTGAGAGAGAGAGAGAGAGAGAGAGAGAGGGGGGGGCAGATTCATAAATGCTCTCCCATGCTACCGTGTTTCCCTTTCACCTGTCAGTTTTCCGACAGTTTGTGGGTTTAGGCTGTGTAGAAGGGTTCTTCCTTGCTCTTGGGTAAGGGTGGGATGAGTGAACAACGTGCCTGCTCTTGGTCGTTGATGAGCGCGAACGGTTGCTGTCCTCGAGTCGATATTCTTCATGAACGTGTAAGCTTGCCGTTTACAACTTCTTTTAACACAGAATGTGTTATATTGCTGTCGGTTAGGTGCCAGCAACGTACGTCGACAGGCCGACTACCAGGCGAACGTAGAGGCGGCGCTCGTCTCGTCACTGATTGGACATGTAGTGCCAACCGAGCTTCTTACTCGGGCCTCCATGCTACTCCCGACGGAGGCCCGAAACATTACTTCTTTCGACGTACACCGCGCTCTGCTCCGTGAAACCAGCGCGCTCCGAAGCTCCCAGAAAGCGCGCGAAAAAAGAAGCAAGCAGAGAGAAAAAAAAAGCACACTCTTTCGCCGCAACGGGTTTGGGTAGTTCCGAGTGTTTGGTTTTTCTTTGCCGCCAGCTGCAGGACTCTGCTCGGTGCTGCCGGGTTCCAATTGATATGTTTTCCGCATGCTCCTGCTCCCACTGCGTCTCACACTCCATGCAGGCTTTGAGAGAGTCGCATTTACACTGCAACCGCAGAAGATTGCTCCGACGTGTAAGACATCCGCGGAGCGTTCATTTTGCACGACACAGGGCCGCTTCGCACCATCCAGTCTCCATGTGTGTACACGGATTTCTCCGCACTAACACATCACGTTTTTTCTTGTGTTTTCTTCAACACTTTCGGCTGCTTGATTAATTTCCACTACGTCTTATAGAGACACTGAATGCCTGATTACAGGTTTGGTGACCGCAGTTGCGACAAAAAATGTCATGAATTTGTTGCTAAACGAGTCATACATGGGCCGACCCTACAGAAAAGCTAAAGCAAAGCAGGCTCTATCTCCGATTCTTTATACGGTACGTGAGGTCCCTCGCTCCTAGATTTCTCCAGTGGCCATTCTTTTGCCTAACTTAAATATAACGAAAAAGCTTCGTTCGAAGCAAGCACACACTTGCAAAGTATAGCTTTGCACGCACAGTTCTGTATCATTAATGTACTTACCGGCACATTCGTTTCTCACAAAAAGCGCCCAAAATTAGAATTTTTCATAACGACCATACAGAAATGCATGATAATGGAATTAAGTCAAAGCTGCAAAGGGGCTGGACAAGAATGACGATAATAATCTTTGGAGAATGGGAACAAGGGGGACAAAAGGACAAACACAGGTCTCCAAACGCGGCTAGGTGACTGGTGCGCGACCAAAACATCTCGCTGGTCCTTGTTCAGCTCGTTTTCACCTTTGCATTATTTGTGTTATCATCATAACCTTAAACATGCCGGCCGTTCACCCTTGTTGGTGTTAGATTGGTGGCAGCTGATAAAACCCGTTTGCCCTACTGGCGCCTAACTACTGGTTAGCTCAGTTGTGTAGAGCGCTCAACTGGAAATGGAGAGGTCCCTGGTTCGATACCAGAAGCAGGAGAATTGTTTTTCGGTCTCGCACCTGTCACATAGTCGTGTTTTGGAGATTTGTGTTTCTTCTTTCTTTCTTGTTTCCCTTCTCCAGATATTATTATCGTTACAGAAATGCATGTTTTTCCCAAAAAGGTTGTCTACATAGCGGATACCCATATTAACGAGGTTCGTATTCGCGAGATGTGACTATATAAGTTGGCAGAGAACGAAGCTGCGAGGCATGAATGACGGTCCGTTATCATTTGGCACGTACTTGGTGGCCGCCTACGTGCGCAGAGAAGTGCGCGTTTTGTGGACTGTGGCACAGCGGCGGGAGCCGGCCTTCGCAGCGGCAGCGGGTGCGGCAGCGCCGAGCGGCTGGTCATCCGAGCAAGAGCGGAAGGAAGCTCCTTGGGCCAGGCAGCCGCGCTCCCGCCGTCGCACGCGCCCAGCGGAGCGAGGCCACGGGAGCCGACGACGCGCACCGCGCACGGCCGGCAACCCACGGGGGCACCCGGTGGCGGCGCCCCCCTGATCCGGAACGGATTCGCCACAGAAGCTCTGCATCGCTGGGCTATCCCCGGGAAACTACAGGAGAGCGCGCGCTCCGATCACTTGATCACTTATAAGCAGGATTCCGTGTTTTGCAGAGTTTAATTTCTCGTGAAACTTGGAATGTGTTTTTCCGAGTTTACTTTCTGGCTGGGGATTCGGGGTTTATCGGAGTTATTTTCGGTAGATTCACAATTCCTTGAAATGCGGAGTTATTCTTGTTAGATTCCCAAATTCTTTCAAATTCGGAGTTTATTTTACTGCGTAAAGTTTAAAAATCGTAAAACAAACTAAAAAAAGGTCCCGGCAACTACGGACCCGTTGTCCCGAAGGAACCTCCACGTGCTAAGAAGCAGCCCTTTTTGCCAGTAGTTCTCAGATTTCAGAGGAAACTCAATGTGGAATCTCCTCAGGGCCACTGACACTTGTGCTCGTATAAAGTTTAGTTGTAAAACTCTGTCTTTTTGTTGTTTGTTTTGTCGCTGTGACCTTGAAACTCGTAGTTTTTCGGATGAATCCGAATTGACAAACTATTCACCGGCGAGTGTTTTTCGGATTTTTTCAGATTTATCCCAATAGAACGGAACCCCGGTTCCGGAGTCCCTGAAGCTAAGTAATGTGATACTGTTTTAAAGAAAGCAACTGACAGCAAGCATTATTACGTAGCCGTATAAAAGATTTTGTATATCATATGTTGGACATTTCGAGATGCATGCCATACTCATTTGCAAATAAGATATCTTTATGGTGAGATTAGTGGCAATATTTATGCATTCCTATATTATGTAAAATTGCACGTTAAAAACTGGAAGAGTTTAAGTGCATGATAGTAGAGTTAGATGTATATTTTAAGCATTTTCCCACCAATGGAGCTTTCAGCTTCACATTCCTACGCTAACATGTACAAAATATCTTCGGAGCATATTTTTGAGCAGCTTAATCACCAAAAGCTTGAGAAATTTAGAACAGTTTATAGCATATTTTTAAGATATATATCAGTGCACCTAATTTTAGCACGCTTAAGCGCTATACTTCAGCGTTAACATTAAAACAAATTATGTAGATATTTGAAGAACAGTGTCCCTCCCCGCAACACAAAAATTTAAGTATATCGCGCTTGCAACGCCAGTGGGATTTAAGCATAGATTTTGCTTAAAAAAAATGTTGTAACCGAAGAAACAATTTTTTTTTCTTAATAACCTTTTAAATGTCGCTACATCATCAGAGTGCCACAAGAGAGGTCGTGTCAGACTCGGCCGCAGCGATCTCGCATTGCTCGTGCCTGAAACATTCCGCCCGTCGCAGGCGAAAAGTTGCTGGAGATTGCTGCCCACTATGCTGACTCTTCGAAACATCCTTTGGCAAGCACCTCCCGTAGAAATGCAATGTCGTCCTGTGCGTAAAATAACATTTGAGAGGGAAGGCGAGGACTGCAACACGCCTCTGTCTTAGGAGCCGTCATTGCACACTGAGATTCCATGCAGTTCGAACGCCGCTCCTCTACGTTTTTATACTTTAGCTCTTTCCGAACATCTGCTTGCACCTCCGTCGACAGTGGCAACAAGATGAACTCACTGCTCAAGAGGGAACCAAGGGGTGACATTTTTGCAGCAAGAAAAACTGTTGGAGAAATTGCAGAAAGAAGGAACTGTAAGTAACGTGATCATGGTGACGACGATATAGGAGGCAATGAGCGAAAACTATGACGCTGTATATCCATTCAATCACTAATTTATCTAATTCAACTACAGCTAATTGCCAAAAAAGTCTAAGAACGTTTAAGAGAGTATAACTTATGCAAAGCGCTTTGAAGTTTGTCTGACTCAGTTGGTTTGCGGATTCAGTCGTTGTTAAAGTTAATTTAGTGAACAAAACCAGAAATAACTAGGGCTGGGCGATTGATCGATTAACTTTCCGATTAATCGATTAATGCTTTAATCGCGATTAAATTTTTTAACAGGTTAATCGGTAAAATTTTGTGTAATAAATAAAAGTAAAAATCCAACGCTTTCAACACGCAGATCTTGACGAGTACACCTGTATGAAGGGCATACTTTAGGTGAATTTCATCCTAAGGCAAACTGTACGAACGAAATTTGTGACTCCAAACAATTGCAGAAGGTTACACGTGTCTCGGCCGCTTCAACGTCGTTCGAGTGTCCGTTTAGAGCAGCAGAGACTATTATAAACAATCAAAGGAGGTCGCTCTGGCCGGAGAACATCAACGAACCTCTTTGCCTCGTGCAGCTGAAGTAATAATCTGTGAGTGTGAGTGTCTTGGAGGTGTTCTAAACTGCACATTAAGGTTGATTCGAAATCAAATTTTATATTGCGCCGTTTGTCATATATTCAACAAAGGCACAACCATTTTTTTTAATATTATGCATGGCAATGAACGAGACCGATTAATCGATTAATTAATCGATTAAAAGGTGGCGATTAATCGGGTTAAAAGTTTTAATCGACGCCCAGCCCTAGAAATAACCGTTAGCTATAAAAATTCCTTACTATGCGGAGCGCAAGTTCGTCTGCTTCGCTTTTGCAGGGTTGTGGTGACGTCAGAACGCCGAGCTCTGATTGGCTCCAATTGAAGGATAGTGGGTAGACCTTTAAGGCAGTTTGCTTTGAGGTCTACCCACTATCCTTCAATCAAAGCCAATCAAAGCTCGGTGCCTTTCTGACGTCGCCATAACCCCAGCACAAGTGAGCAGACGATACTTGCGGTCCACATTAATGTGCCTTTTAGTGCTTGCCCGTTCAAGAGTAACGCTTGGCAATTGCAATGTTCTAAGACCGAAGTGACATCCTACCTTGAATGTGCCTTACTTAAAGAGAAGGGTATCTAATAGCAAAACAATCTTGGTTCGACGTGTGCTTTTGAAGTACTCCAGAAAAAAAAACGCCTATTCTGAAAAGCAAGGCTGATTATCACTTCCCAGTCGTATACGTTCAAAACGTTACATGGGAGTAGAGCGCGAATCAAGCTGCCGCGGAGGAATTAAAAAAGGATCGGTATAATCGTGCCGTACACTCTAAAGGAATCTGGAGCGTCTTCTCTCCCACAGCGTAGTTTGGGAGAACCAATCGTTGCCATCCACGGAGGGAGCCTTCGGCCAATCACAGGGCTGATCTACATATTTAGCACCCAAAAGACTGTCTGCGCTGTGGCACTGAGCACGGTGTAACATCCTGCCGAGCCCCACGGCGCAGACAGTTTTTCAGAGTTCAAATATATTATCAGACCTATGATTGGTCCTCGCAGCGCCCCTCACCGAAATGCAGTGATTAGCTCTCCCAGCTGCTTTGCCAGGAGCCAACGCTCCCGAATTTCGAGTGTAGTTTTAGGACAGGTAATGGCACACGTACAGCGTTTCCATTAGTTCTATATGCATTCAAATTGAATACATCTATCTATTTATTTATTTATTTATTTATTTACCCTCAGGGCCAGGGGCGTTACAGAGGGGAGTGGGTATTAAAAGTACAACACAATATACAGCGTACAACAGAAAAATATTATACAATAGTTATGGCTCTTTACAAAAACAGATTGGAAACGGCAGTTTTAAAACACTCGATATCGGGGATTTCGGCAATGACTCCGGGAAGGTGATTCCACATTGTTGAGGCACTAGGAATAAAAGACTCATAAAAATGTTTAGTACGACAAGACGGAATGGCAACTTTATGACGGTGATCGATGCGTGCTGAAACGTAATGAGGTGTTGTTAGTAGTCTTTCTTTTAGAATCGGATTATTATGATATATCTTATGAAACAAGCACAGACGGAACATTTTTCTACGTTGTGAAAGAAGAGGTAATGATAGGCTAGACTTCATTGCGGTCACACTGGATGTACGATGGTAATTTGAAAGGATGAAACAAGATGCGCGGCACTGAAGCGGTGCCCGAACTATCGCGTTACTTGTTTGCATGACTCCAGAGTACTTATGCGTTAATAGATGTTGGTATGTTCGTGAGTATGCCGAGGCATGTCACGTATTTTTCGTTTCTCGTGCGTTTGTTGTTAACCTTTTCCTATTGATTTTTTTACGTTTTATCTTAGAGTATATGTGCACCACACAGGATACATGTGTGATTGTTTGTGGGCACAAGCAAAGCAAATCGTTATGATGACATAATTATAAGTGTTGACGGGGCCGGTTTTCAGTGCCATTGATCGTTTGCCGCCGAACAAGTCTGGGGCCTGACTTGTTCAAAGCTGCTTCAAATTAACAAAAAGTTGTGTCGGGTGTTTATCTTGCGAGCTTGTATATTCCTACAGTTTCTTGATGCCGGTTGCCTTTCGACGGCATGGAAATTGAAAAATAGAATTCCAATTCATAAGTCTGGCAATCGTGAGAGTCTATCAAATTATAGCCATTTCACTAACGTCCATATCATGTGAACTTTTAGAGGATATAAGATATTCATTCATAATCAAACACTCCACTTCAAATAATATACTTTCTCTAACCAGCATGGTTTTCAGCGAGGTTTTTCATGTGAACCTCAACCTTTTCAACATGGCACCTCATTTACACACCAACATTCACTTGTCCTCACAAACTCACGCAGTTGTTTTTTTTTAAGCATTTGATGGGATCTCTTTTTCACAGTCGTCTTATCGTATTTGCTCGAGTAATAGCCGCCATTCTTATTAACGAGGCCCTTGCGTCTACGTTCCTGCAGAGCACACATACAGCCGATCATCGCATTTTGTATAAAAAACGCAGTGAATGACAAGGTCGAGAACAAGATTCTACTTAAAAATGCTATATTGTCACGAATGACAAGTGATGAGGCGATAATAACTGAAGAAACTAAACGTTTAATGGGGCGAACTTGTGCCCAAAGGTAAAAGGAAACAGGCATAATAACAGAGCGTCGCGGG
>JAZHYW010007929.1:0-32035 GCA_037355805.1 Ixodes ricinus | reverse complement strand
ACCCCGGATACCTGTTGCAAAAGGACACCGCCACGAGTCGCCAGGGAACCTCTGGGCCGGAGCCGGCCATGGAAAGCCGCACGCCGAGTTCTCCATAGTTCCACTAATCGACCAGCCTATATGTAACATTGAATGTTCTTTGTTTTTAAACTATTGTTACGCTGCATTGCATATGCAGCAAGACAACGTTTCCCGACACCTTTGCGACTCGTTTTGGCGTTTCGTTTGTGCGTGTTTAGTCTTCTCCCAGTTACCATCTCCAGAAACGTTTTGTGTACTAAAACTGGAGGATGTGCTTTGCAGCATTTGTTTGTTTGTTCCGATGATATAAGTAAGCCTCTGGTATAAACATGACAGAGTGCCAAAACCACGACAACTCTTGATATACAACTAAAATATTTAACCGACGATTTTAAAACTTTCCTTTCAGCTAAAGGGTATTTGCTACGACGTTTGCTAATTAAGTTTTTGCAAAGTCATTAATCTCTGAAAGACTGCATTTCTAATGTGTGCATCTGTCGAGTGCTATTTCTTACAACTACGGGAAGGAAAAAAATGTTATGCGTGCGTAATTATAAAAAGAAAAATCAAGAGCCATTTTACTTTGTGAGAGTGGATGACCAGCGAAGCTGTTTAGCACACGACACAGACCCGCTCCGAGGAGCTGGAGGAAACTAGACACGCGCGGCTGGACCGCCACCCGCGAGAAAGCAGACACGGGCGACGGCACCGGCCCCCCCCCCCCCCCCGGGAAACGGAATGGAACGGAAACTAGGCACGCAAGTGCTTGGAATGACGACAAAGAGAGGGCAGTGCGAGCGTAGATATGGCCGACGCTGGTCGCATGGCGGCAAATCTTTGAGAAACCTCCATTATCTACCCAAGAGTCTACTGATCTTGAAAACAGTGCCTATTGATAACTGACCTACTGAATACACTTATTGCTAAATTACCCAAGCATCAAGGAGCATCCAGGGAATGGTGTTCCACGCGCCGCGCACGTGCCAGCGTCTGCGCAGTAACTGCTCTAAAGCAAAAAGCTAAAACAAATGGCACCTAGCACGCGCGTTCGTCACCGCTTTAATTAGGTTATTTACTTCTAATATTTTATACGGGGAAGGCGTGCGGGCGAAGTGCGTGCAGCGGTGCGAGTGCACAGTTCCTGCTCACGCACAGGAAAAATTCACGGAACACTACCCATGAAGAGCTTCGCTGTAAAACAACATGCTTCATGTTTGGTCATTCTTCGAAACACGCCTAAATGCGGTAGCTTTATAAGGTGAGTGGTGCTCGTTATTTGGTTGGTGCCTACGGTAGGATGACCCTTCGGGCTAATTATTACAAAAGTAAATGGATCGCGGGAAAGTACCGCCAAGCTCACCGTTTATTCGCGATGTTGGTCCTGGAAATGACCATTTTCTCCTTGCGCTCTCTCATCTTTTGTGAGCCAATCTAAATTTTCTTGTGACGCGTAGCTTTATAGAGACGTTTGTTCGTATACACATATTTTGCTAGCCACACACCGGCGAAACAAGAGTACATCTTCGTAACACCACCTCACATCCGGTGTGGGATCTTGGAAGCATTGACAAATACATTTCCAGTTTTAAATACGCAAGAAGAACAAGAAAACAGTAAGATAATCTTGTAGATGGGCCATATAGGTTAGCCGATTTGCATATGCAGTGCTAAAGATGCGTATATTGTGGAGGAATCCCTTCCCTACGATTATGCTGCATGGTGATCTTGGTGTGACTAGATTTGAACGACCCTCTCAAAGCTTCGAAGATTTGAAGGGACCGAAAATGGAATTGCCATAGCATCGGAGACCGATGAGCCCATCACCTTGAGAAGTGTTTTCGTCCGAATGTTGGCTTTTGTTTGTGTCCTGCCAGCAGGCGGAAATGCAGTGGCGCTACTTTCCCAGACCCCGTGACTTTAGATTCACACAATCCCATTTTTTTTTAAAGTTATGTGACTAAGCTTACGCCAGTTTACGCCACAGGTCACCGGGACATTTGTGTTTTATATTAAGCATGGCTACAAGTTAAACGAGAAAGCCCGGTAGGCGACATCCGAGACACAAATGATTCGATTACTTATATGTGACAAAAGAAAACGTAAGAAAACAGTGCCGTATAAAGGAGCCTTTAATCTTTCAGTGCCTTGGGTGGGTAGTGCTATTACTTCAGATGCTGCCATTCCCAGGGGCTTGTGTGGAAGCAGGTTACATCACATCTTTGTTTCTTTATGAAAATGCGCGCTCTTGCCTTCGGCACCGCTTGGATACAAAGACTTTACGCTAAATATTTTGGGTTACCAAGAAAGGGAGAGCGCTTTTTTCTGTCCTCTCTACTACTCGTTTAGCGTGCTCTTTCTACGTCACCTGTCTCTCCTCCTCCCTTTCTCGCTCCTTTCAACCCTATCCGCTCCTCACCTTTTCCCACACCACCTCCTTCTGCTCCTCCCGTTCCTGCGTGCTGGATCCGTAGCTCAGTCAGCAGTGCACTCGGCTTCCACACCGGTTGCCGTTTCTCTCAAGATCGTTTAGCGGCTACGGACTGATCGTCCTGCACAGTCCATGCTTACGTGTCTCCTGAGGTTGGTTGGCCCTATAAAGCTGTAGCTTTAAAGGGTTTATGAAAGCCTAGGGCGTCGGTTTTATTTATTCTGATGATATTTCTTGACACCTGTAACAGTCTTCAGTATGTGTTATCAGAATTCGGGAAAATAACAGTACACTTCAGTAATTCGAATAATCATATCGAATACGGGCTTCACAATTCATATTCTTAATAAATAGGTATTTAAAAAGAAGACGATCACAAAGATCGAGCCGTAAACTAGATATGTGGTATGCACCTACTTTTAGAATTGCCGAATGAATGGGAAGTGTCGAACAATTTTTGCACACTAAGGGAAAGGAGGCTTCTCCACTGGCGGACTAATACGGAGGTGAAGCCATTTTCGCTTAAACGTTGCGGGACGTACGTATTCTCGTGCCTTTGCTTAATTAGGGTTAAAATAACTTTTGGTTTTACAAACCTTCACGCAAGCCTCATCGTTTGACATAGATTTATGTACAAAATGTATCTAAAAACATAAAAACCTACAACGCAGCGTACAACAAAATACATTTCAGCACGCGTCGTTTTTTTATGCGGATGGATTCTGATATAAACGCGTTTATTCTGTGCGAATCTTTACGTGCTTTTTTATAATGCGACCAGCACAAAATAAATTCTGCCGATAGCCTGTTAGCTAACCCTACCGAATAAAGGAAGAGGGGATAGGAGTAGGAGTAGGAAAGGAGGAGGGGTAGGAAAGGAGGAGGGGGAGTGATGGTAGGAGGAGGGTATGAAGATGAAGAGGAAATGAGGTGAGGAGCAGAGTAAAGGAGGAGGGGAGTGTACCTAGGAGGAGGAGGAGTGTACGCCTCCGGAAAGGAAAGGAGGCGAGGAGTGTACCCCTCCATAGCCTCCCTCCTACTCCTCAAGAGCTGCGCTCTAGTTTCGCGTTACAAAGGTTTGTAAACGTCGTTTATTTTTTTTTCTAAAAAATATAAAATGATTCGCATATTTTGTTGCAGAACAGAACAATGACTTGTAATATCGAATATAGTTATCTTGTATTACACAAAAAGGAACTGGTATACGAGTGCCGAAAAGAGAAAAAGCTACCACGGGATATCCATAACATAATATTGGATACTTCGAATAACCGTCGGCTCAACCACAGTGTCAGACCGCATTTATTGCCTTGCATTGGTTGATCTGTTCACAGTGGACGCTAAAAAAAACATGACAAATGCCATGAAGTATCCGTTTGGAGGCTGCTTGAATGTCCCCATCAGCTCGTAGCTTTCACTTCGCTCGGGCTTAAAATGAAACGAAATATCGAAGTATTTTACACTTCAGCAGCTATTGCAGCCAGAAACTTGGTTTCTTATCTTAATAAGACCAACTCAACACACCTAAAGTATAGTTTGCTAGCACGTCTGCTACCCATACTATTTCACGAAATAGGCACGATCATGCGTCGCTGCGTCGCTTGAGCACGGGATAAGTTAGTCAGTCGCCTAAAAAGTGTATTTGATGGTTTCAGTACCAAAGTACGTGCCCTGAGCACTGCACACTCAGGCGCATAGCTGGAATGGATGTGGAAAGAGAACCTCAAGGCTCCTTTCCAACGCAGTTGAGGAGAAGTATGCCACTCGATTTACTGCACGTTTGGTCATTCCTTAAGGGTCACTCCACGCTAGGCACCGCCCCACACTGCCTCATTTTTTAGGTTACGTGATGACGAAGCTTACGTCAGTTTAAGCCGCAAGTTACCTCGTCATCTGCGTTTCTTAATAAATGTGGCTTACAGTTAAACGTCCTTACGTGTGAATCAATTGTATGGTTTGCCCTTTGAGAAAATTGCATTATTTTCTTATTAACAAAGAGATATTGCCTAAAATGATGCATTTCGCGTTTAAAAGTGTCAATAAATCAGCTTAATTTATTGAAGTGTCAAAACGTAAGTGCGTAACTTGGCTACCTGTGACGCCCGTCCTCAAATAAACGAGATATGGGTGACGCCAAGCCGAGAAATGGCTTCAGCTGTTGACAGATCGCCGTAATATCCCGACAAATGAATATTATTATTTGTTTTATGTTCCTTCAATATATTTTATTAAAAAACCAAAAGATGAAAGACTTTTAAACTCCTTATAATGCCGAATTAGAGCGCAGTTTTGAGGCGGAGGAGTAGGGAATGGTACTGAGAGGAGGGTATGTTCCTCCTCCTAATGCGTACCCTCTCCCCCTCCTCCATACTAATCTCCTCCTTCCCTCCTCTCCTAATCCCCTCCTTCTCTCCTCCTCTGACCTCCTCATCCTCAAACTCTAACCTCCTCCTCCTTCCTCCTCCTCCTTCCCGTGCGTTGCATCATGGGACGTTTCGCATAATGCAACACGTAACGTGAGGTCACGTGACGTCCCGTGACCCTCCTGTGGTTACGTGACCTTCATGACGTCACGTGACCCTCGTGAGGTCCCGTGACCCTCATGAGGTCACGTGACCCTTGTGACGTCACGTGACCCTCCTGAGGTCACGTGAATTTCGAGTCGTCACTCGAGACATCACGAGTCCCGCGCGTTGCATTATGGGACGTTTCCCATAATGCGCCGCGCGGTTACGCCGAGGGCGACTGCGACGCCGCCTGGAAACGGGTACCTAAGAGCTGCGCTCTCATAATGCCCTGAATGCACAGACACCGCGCCACAACTGACTTAAAAACAACCTCTGCTAGGGGACTTAAGCGTCTGTGTCCTAGCTCTTACCGGCCTCCATCGGTGCAGCTTTTCCTTCAATCAGACTGCTTTTGCAAAAAAGAAAACTCGCTAGGTAGCAAAATCAAGTTTTTTTCATCTTTTGTACTCTTTACTAAAGTCAGCTCTTCCTTTTAAATTATGTTTCACAAAAAACATCATCTTCGGTTCCCTCTGCACAAAAAAAAGAATAGCGTGATGCGTAAAGAAATAAAATATTTTGGGCACTTTGAAGAACCAATGCTTAATTTGGCTCACGCGCTACAATAATAAATCTGATGCAATCTTTAGCAAAATCAATAAAACAATTTTTATGGCTAATTTAAAGCAGTTTCTAGACAGTTTCACAACTTATAAACACATGTCTTATCACAATTGTGTTGCCTGTCACTTTCAAAAAGCGAAGCAATTTTTTATAAAGCCCCATCTGGAACCAACGTAGAAAAAATCTCCTTGAAAATAATTTATTTTCAAGCTGCTTGCTTTTTATTCATTTTGTTCCCTTGTTCCATTTTGAACAACTTTTACAGCATGAATGTTAAAACAAAGTCTGACGATAAATCTAACTAACAAAAAAAAATCCTTCAGCCATAAGTTAGGTTAGGTTAAATGTGTTGCATGGAGGGATAGACGGCGGTATCTAATCTTAAATTAAAAAGTGCCAGTAGTCGCTGCTGCAGGTGGCTGAATCGGCCAGTGCAATACGGCTGCTGACTCAAAACATCATTAAAGCTAGACTGGCTACAGCAAAAATAGAAAATATGTATTACGAGCAGTATAATTATAAACACTTACACCAATTTATACTTAAAACAACTATTCCTCCTGTTTCACACTTATCTGCAACAAATATGTTGTAAATATACATTTTTCAACCACCATTAATGCATCATTTGTTCGAATAGCAAATTGAAATTCCTCCGCTTTTGAGGACTGTATATAAGTGCGACTTGTGTCTATGTGATACAAAATATGATGTTCCTGTATGTGAATGCGGGTAAACCATAATACCATTCAGTGATCACTTATTTTCGAAAAAAGCTTGTTAGTATTTAATTTTTTTGTGAAGCATTTCTCACAATATATAATGTCTAAGCTACGATTGGTTTTATTGGTTGAACCTTGCTTTCATAAGTTTCCTTTTCGTTTCTCTCACATTTGGTTGTGTGTGCATCTTGAGTTCTAAGCCGGCACACCGTAATACCGTACTATAGTTGATATTGAGTCATTTCCTTCCAGTGCTTAATCTGAGTAAGACCACATTTGAACATTTTAGTAGTCATATCACTTCGTATTAAAAGAAGCATTTTTATGATCTAATTTTTTTCTCGTCCTGACCCTCTCCCCTTCTTACCTGTTATGCCTTTCCAAAGGATACATCTGAGGCAATAAAAAACAAAAAACAACAACAAATGTTAATATTTTTAATAACAATTAGATCATTTATCCCTCAAAAAATTATTATTTCTCTTCCGCATTGCCGTCTGGGTCATTATAATTTTTCATGATGACTGGATAATGTGTTGTAAGAAAACATCAATGCAAATATTACCTTCGTTTGAAAAAGGACTAGGCCATGCGCCAAGATGAACAAATTTCTCATCTTAGTGGTACCTTAAAATAATTCATAATAATATTTTATTGTTTAGGAATGCAATGCATATCACTTTAGAGACGAAAATAGAGAAGTTGTAAAGCATACAAATTGTCTCTGAGTGGCGGACCAAGAAACAAAAATAAAGCAGAAGCACATTTTTACAGGAAGGTTAGCCACAACTTTCTACAATCGAACACGACTGGCCCCTATTGAAACGTAAGTTCCTAGACAGCAATGTTTTTCATACCAATACTACAAAGAGAAGACGACCGTCGTCTGTAGAGCTTCCTTTCTCAGGAAGGTTATTTTTACACTATGCTCTGATAGCCAGATGTTGTGGACGTGAATTTCTGAGTGAAAGGCCCAGCAACATGTTCGTGATAGGCGAAGACCGCTGAAAGGTCGCTCTTGACGTCAGTAAACCCGTGTCCTAAGGAGGTCCAATTTTAGTTGGGTACATGAAGCTAGAAACAGTGGACATAACTGTCTTGAACGTCAAAGTTCCTGGGCTTTGATATTGGTCAGCGTGAGAGCGAGAGCAAGATCATTTATGGTACGAGATGAATAATGTTTGCCGACGACTTGTCTGCTAACGCAAGCGAAGTTTATGGGTTCTTTGGCAACGCGGTATCATCGGCAGACGGACATAAAACAAGAAACCTTCTAGGGTTAACTGATCACAGAACCAGAGAAAGGGGATTGTCTGTCATGAATCAGGTCTCGCGGGTGACGTCATCAAAAACAATCTCTAATTGTGAACAATGGTTATATCTTGAAGGAAGCAATCAACAATTCATGTTCGCTTCGCAAAGCGCAAGTAGTTTTGTTGCCGTATACAGATGCTGAAGTATGCCGCTGATTAAAGAAACACACAGTATGAGCTCATCAGTGGCAGCGAGACCAGAATCACAATATCGATGTCACGAAAAGTGTTAACCAAAATACTACCTGATCGTGGACGCACGAATATAAACACCATTTCTCATTGGTTGATAATGCTCGTACAGAAAAGGTATGACGATAGGTCCAATTACCAGCGAAGAAAGCTTTAGCTTTGAAGAGGGAGCAAACTTTGACCTTTGAGAAAAATATTATACAAAAAGTATTAAAAAATACGTGAAGTTTCTAGCTATGAAGAATATATTCTTCAATACCAAAGGTCATTGGTCCAAGATTTTGGTTATACGTGATACCTTTCGACATAAAAGCGCGAAAAAGTCAAAGTAGAACCAAACCTGATAGTTCAGATGGAGTTTCGGTATCTTGGTCCTAAATAGTTGAAGAAAATCAAGAATTTAGGCTCTACTGCTGTTTTTCGCATGTCTTATGACATATGTACGAGTTTCAAACCCTAAGAAAAGTCCAACGTTATGCTTCATATCCTGATACTTAGGTTGTCACGTGGCACGTTTGATGATGTATCGCATTTTAGCAGTTCTTTGGTAAACGAGAGAAAAGCCAGACAAGCTTTCTTTGTACAGTTAGGACCACAAAAAAAATACATTGTCCTCAACTTGCGAATGACCGCTAAACCCTATTAAGCCCAAGTCAAAGTATCTTAGATAGCCAAACTTGGTCAAATTTAACGTTTATCCCTTGAGCGCTACAGGGGTTTTTGATGGGCGGTACGTTATTATCGAAACGTATAGTTATCGTTTACGATTCCTCCGAATATAAATTTAGTTTTGGGTGTGCCTAATAACTAAGCAGTAGATAGAGTCGTATGTAAGCTCCTGAAGAACACAAATGTCCTTACACAAATATAAAATATCCATCGACGCTGAGATGTTCTTGGCAACACCCATCCATTTTGTTACGTCAACAATTACATGCAGTTGGAACTAAATAACATAGATCGCGATGGAGAGAAACTTACCGCTGACGAAATTATTGCAACATCTCAGATAGTACACTTAGCAGACAACGCAATATGATGCTTCGATGCGTGCTTTTCACATGAGGGTAAAAAGGAGCCACGCAAACATGCATGACTGAGATAGATAGACATCGAGGGGCCCCATTAAAGCGGCGCTCCAGCCGAAAATAAGCCTGTTTTATGTACCATGTCAAATACGATAATTACATTCTAGACAGCTCAATAAGGCGCCTCGCAACACTTCCGCTTGATGTCCCGCGAATGATACACTACCAATAGAACGTCGAGTTCCTATGGATGCTTTAACGTTGTGTGCATTGGCGCAGTCATAAATATTGTCCACTTTTTTACAGCGCCAGCTGTTTGTGGCCCGTACACAAGTTTCTCTACGGCGTGGGCGTAAGCGAAGAGTTTCCCCGCTACCTTTCGGCGGTAAAATTGATGTCACGTAACCTGTGGTCATGGGACCTACAGAGAAAGTCTGGTTCCCCTCTAAATTTAGCGGAAATATTTAAGTCATGTGACCGACGTACTCATTCAGTTTCCGCGCTAAATTCAGCAGGAAGATTGATGTCACGTGACCCAGGCATCAATTCAGTTTCCCGCTAAATTTGGCAGGAAACATATCACTACCTTAGATTTATTGATCCCCAACAACGTATTGACGCTAAATCAGCGCAAAGTCATTTCAATATCAGATCACCGTATGACGCACGATCAGTACAATGACAATCGATCGTCGTCGTCATATCGTCGAATAAGCAGCTCAGCTGCAGCGGTCTAAGCGCACCACACCTTGTGGTCGTCAAGCAATTTTTAGTTCTCTTTTATTCCTTTAGCATCACTGAGTTCGCAAGGCATGTTCTTGACCTTTTAGACACCGACGCGTCTTTTTCTTCAAAGCAGGTTCTTGTGTATATTTGTCATTGTCCGTTTTAGTGTCATCTCGTTGAGGTATCAGGGCAGTAACGGAGGCTCAAATCCGACATGCGCTCAAGACGTCTATGCATTGACCGGAAGTGCTCTCTGACATTTTAGGCACAGATAATTCCTCCATCGTGCATGGTATTTTCTTTTTTCTTCTTCGGCGAGCTTGCAATAGGCCCTTCCTCTTCTACTGGTGCTGAGAAATTAGCTTAAAGTGGCGGAGCAACAATACCCTATTATTTTTTGTCTTAGTTTACGCGAGTGTATTGGCATCCGTGGGAACCCAAGTATACACTTAGGCAGCGCCTCTTGTCAAGACATTTCTTGTTGCTCTGTAATTTAAAGAATAAATAGGGAGAATATTTATTTTATTATTTACTTCGCAAAACATGATGACGTAACTCGAAGTATGCTGTGTTGGCATAAAACCCCAAGTGGCGATATTTGAATGCGGCTCATACTGAGTCTTCTTTTTAAGCTCTACATATTTGTTAAAAAATGCCGTGAAAGTTACACTTATGCTGTTTGTGCAGGTGAGTCACGTGGCCAGGGGGACATTATGTGGGTAGGTAATCCTTGCGATAAATTGGATAATCAACTAAAATTCGTTAATTACCCATTTAATTAGTGAAAATAGACATATGGTTCCATTTAGAAACTTACTGAGGGTCGTCGAAAAGCACTAAACCAACACTTTCTAGAATTACTTGAAGCTCGTGGGAAACTCGGGGGCGCGCCAAATTTACCACTCGTGAAGTAGGCGCAAAGCTAGCAGTGGCGGAAAGCGATAATAATCTAATCATCCGCGTTGCGCCACTGCTGAGGCTCACATCTAGAAAGTTTGTCCTCGAGGACAAGCTTTCTAGATGGAAAAGAAAAGCACACACCCTATAGGAGTACAGATTTTGAGTTGGCGATTGTAATAATAAAAATAAAAAAGAGAGGTTCCCCTGTCCACCTTTTTAGAATACAGCCGACATCTCTTACCGGATTTCTATTTTATACGTCTCCAGCGGGAAGCCACCGTGGTGCTGAGATCGAAACAGAGCGCTGCGTGAGCATTCTGCTGGGATTCGTATTAATTATGCGAGAACACGGGCTCAAACCGAACAATAACGCAGTGCCCGTGTCCACTTTGTATCACGCGCGGATAACCGCGGTGGCTGGTATATAATATTTCGCTTGTTCTTTTGGATGTGTTCGCACAACCAGGCTCTGCAGCCACCTAAAAAGATGTAAAAAAAGGCGGTTTGCTACACATATTATATTTTTTTAGAAAAGAAGTCGGAGACGCCGGACGAAAGAGGGCACAAATGAAAAACGTCTCAATATTTTATAAAAACGACATCACAAAAAAAAAAAAAAACTCGAGACGTTTTGTATCTGTTTGCTTCTGCGTCCGTCGTCTCCGGTTTTTTTCATATATGTGTAACATCAACCGGCCCGCCTGTTTACTTAGTCTTTCTTCAACTGTCTGTTATTTCCTTTGAATTCTATTCATTTGCATTTTTCACCCGCTATCCTACGCGCTCTTTCCTGAGAACGCCAGAAACAGAACCTTTATTTCCGTGTTCACAACCAATGTCGAAGCAAACACGAAAATATTTCGTTCATTCTTTGTATTTCTTTTTTTTTTAGTTTGACCGTCAGCAGGAAAGGCGATTCTCGAAGGCTCAGTCAGTTCAAGCTTCTTACGAAAGCGGCAAAGCTACCGCTTCCTTTGGAAGAGGAAACAAGGCGAGGAACGATCACAGAAGTGCTGTAACAAACTTCTGTGTATCCATCGGCGCCCACGCTAAGCCGGCCTGTCGGGGTTCTCGGAGGAGACAAAAGTCTCTGATCAATATGCAGATTGAATCCTCTGAGGTGATTGACCGTTGATGGTAACCCTTCCCTGCGCGGGGTGCCGGGGAGGCGAATATGTTGACCACACCGAGTCAAACGTCTTACCGCTAACGTTGGGGCTCCTTGAGTATTCATATAAATAAACAACGTTACCATCACCATCGTAATGTATTCTGAATCCTTATGAATAGCTGCGAAGGAGGAGACGGAAGCTGAGGTCGATGTCCTCTCTTCTTCCACTTCCTTGAGGAGACCTGTGCATCCAAGGAAGCTTCTATGCCACTTTGAGGTGATCTTTCGGTACATCTTGATAGCCACTAATTTGTCTAAAAAATTGGTTCGGCACAATTGTAAACACAGCTAAACTACGGACTCAAATGACAAGCCACAGTAATGTTTTTTTCCCTCCACGAAGTCATACATTTATAAAATTTGTAATAGGGGCCTGAGAAGCTCTAGCGGCAACCCAGAAAGCATGACGTCAAATATTGTATACACTTAGTTTCCGAGGGTTACAAGAAGTTTCATGGTATGAATGGCAGGTGCGTTATACGTCTTGCCTGCTCTCGTTGCGTGCTACTGCTGTGCGGAGGCGCTGCCGTAGCAAGTGATGGTGCCCGCTACCCCTGCGCTTTATAAAGGAAGCACCGCCAGCCGCCATAGTGAAATTACGTGTTTGTTTTTCCTCTCTTTACGTTAAACAAATCAGTATATTTTGCGGTGGATAAACACGTTTCGCCGCGTGTTCACGGTGGACATCATGCGCAATATTGGTGTATCTAAGTGCACCCATGCCGCGCTGCTGGCTTGTGCGTCTGTTACATGTAGCGGTGCTTCCGAAAAAAGTAGTATTTTCTCCAGATCGGCAGTGCCGTCTACAAAGCCGGAAACTAGGCGACTTGATATTGCTTTACGTTGCTGTTAAAAATGTGAAAGAACGACGTTGAATAAAGGAACGAAAATGATTACGCGCAACCGCTGTGTCCTTTCTCGTTTCTTTGAGTACCGTTTTTGCGCGGTTTTTACAGAAAAGCAAAAAAATATAAAGTCGCCCAGCTTCTGGCATTGTAGATGACAAAGACGATCTGAAAAAAAAGAAATACTGTTTTCTTTGCAAGCACTCCAGTCTGTCACCGATGCTCAAGCCAGCAGCGCAGCAGAAGTGCGACAAATACACCAATATTGTCAAGGATGTCAACCCTGAACACCCGACTACAGGTGTTTATCCACCACAAAATGCCGTCAGCGAGTATGGAAGTATTGAAGTTAGGGCTGGACACTTAATCGACGAACCAATCATTTAATCAAATTATGCTTGAATCGCGAATAATTTTTTAACCGGTTAATCGGTTGAATTTCGACTAAAAAGTATTAAACGCTTTCAGTACGCAAACGTGGACGAGTTCACCTGTATGAAGGCAAACTTTAGGCCAAATGTTGACCTAAAGTAAAATGTAGGGGCGAGATCTTTAATTCCAAACAAGCGGACAAGTTTATAGTGTCCCAGCCACCTCAACGCCGTACCAGTGTAGGTTTGTCGCAGCAGAGAATGTTGTGTAAACAATCAAGGGAGTTCGCTATTGCCGTAGAGTATCCAAGAACGTCATGGTTTCTGCAACTGAAGTAATAATTTGTGAGTGTGAGTGTCTTGGCGTTTCTCAACTCTACCTGAAGCTTGATTCAAAAGGATCCGAAGTTGTACGTTGCGCAGTTTATTACATATTCAGCAAATGCAAAAAAAAAAGAAGTATTCGTGATTTTTTTTATTATTATACATGGCAACGAACGAAACCGATAATAGATTAATTATTTGATTTTAAGGGTGCCGATTAAGTGGGTTCAATTAATTATTCGACGACCAGCCCTAATTGAAACGAGTAAATGTGACGTATTAACCTGTCCGGACGTTACGGAGAACTACAAGTCTGTACAAGGGAATGGGGCGAGGGTTCATGAAAACAAAAATCAAGGTGACATCATAGGGACAGCCGACGTTTCGTTAAGAGACTTCAAAATTTGAGAAGCTAAGCCAATTCACGAGAAGTTGGCAGCCGACTGAAATCTTACAAGAATTTCGTTCTCAATTTCTTCGTACCAGCTTCGACCACCTCCGTATTTTGCTTACACCTCCCAATCACTGGGTGCAAAAATACATTAAAAATACAGTCCAATAAACAGAAGAAGAGTAGAGAAAAGTGCGAAGGCCAGATTTAGAAACATACTGTGTTGTTAAGGTTTCTCGGCGCCGTATCTACAGTGTATACCCCCCCCTTTCCCCCAAATATTGACAGGGCCTGTTTCACCGCAGAATTGAATGACTCATCGCGGAATACTCACCCTCCGCCCACACGTCGGTGCTAGTGATCCGAACTTGACGTCAAAGAGTCAGAACTAACCGTTACCTTATTCAAAAGTTTCGTAATTTTTCCTTTATTTTTAATAAAAAAATGGTGACTGACGACGGCGTCGAGTACATGAAGCTGAATGGCGCCAGTTATCGAGATTAACATTGAAACAACATTGGCGGCTGTCATTTGCTGGTCTTTTCAGACTTAGGCTAGCTGGCGCAAGCTACCGCCCTTTACAAAGGGTATATTCGTTAGCATCCAACCAAAATCCACCCATTGAAGTATACGAAGCGTGCCATTGCATGCGAGCACTGGCCGAACTCCCTACGTGGCACTCGTTTTCGATGGGAGCTGAGGCGAGTTCACGCTAAACGCTGACGTATATGCCGCTTCCATCTCGTTCTCGGAGGGCGCATTCAAACAACGGTGAACTCGGATAATTAGCGCGTCAGCTACTACAAGAAGTCGTGGAGTTGGGCTAGTTAGTTTAAAGGCCGACGTAGCTTTTCGGCTTTTTGCAGGGAAGATAATCCTCTTAGTGCTCCCTTCTCCTAAGCTGGGAGGGGAGCAAAGTTGAGAAAGTCAAGAGTGGAGAGGATATAGGAAAGGGGGAGGCGGGCAAAAGAGGAAAGCGCAAAGTGGACGTCGGCCTACAATATAATTAAAATTAAAAAAAAAAACGATTTACGAGTTGAGGGGGCGCAGTGTTTGTGTGCTTCTTCCCCTCAATCTCCCTTTTTTTCGGGTTGATGTTTTTTGTTTTTTTGTGCTTAAGCGTCAGTCACAAGCTGAGCGCAAACTCTTTAAACTTGGTCTTATGTACCACGTAGTAGTGGTCGTACCGCAAAACACGCAGCATAACTCGGCGCTACATAAAAATAAAAACACATCTTGTTGTAGTATTTTGAAATTATAACAAACTTACACGCATTTTATCCACACCTTTAATCACCGCTCTCTTTCGAGAATTGCGGTAAAATAGAGCAACCCGTTGCGGTGTGTTTCTCTACACAAATATTTGGTCGATCGGGTTTGTGTTGATGAATCGTTAACACTCGAATCTTTTTTGTCGGGTTAAGTGTGGCTCTCCGTTACACTTTGCCCTGCCATCGCGGATATATATGGTGAAGTTGGGCTCTTCGTCACACCAGCGATGGAAATACTATATCTGTGTAGACCACCACGCTGTTTATAAAACAAGTCAGCGTTTGCACACACCAGGTTTGGGCACTGCGCGCAGGAACCTGGTGTCGCCCGAAGAGAAACGTCCGCGAATCTATCTCGCCGACAACAGCTCCACTGCAGCTTTGGGACGTCAGGGCTGCATGTTGGTGTCGAGCTGTCACCATCATTGCCCGGGAGGATAACTTCCTCGTTTTTCTTAAATTACGATGGTTAGCGCTCGCTAAATAAACCGATTAGCTTGCTTGACGGAGGTTGGGAAACGAGAGGAGAAAACAAAAACAGGTAAAACAATTTCATTAAAAGTATGGACACGTGGTCATGAGGCTTGCGTTAGTTGTTACGCAACGAACCTGCCACGTCTGCCTAAAAACAATGATATGGAAAGAAAAGAAAACAGCTTATGGATTAAATCTTGTTGAGAGGATATAGGGGTCGCACTCTTGTTATAAGAGCAAAATCATTGCGCCTAGTGTGTGCGATTCGTCACTTTTGCGCAAAACCAATTTAAAACGTTCCTATTATTTTATTGAGTGAATTCTACTGTAGAGCTGTATACTTTGTGGTAGCTTATCGTGCACGGTAGCATTAATAAGTTTTTTTTTCTATGTTCGTTTTTCGTCGAGTGCCGAACAAAACGTTTTCTTGTTCCTCAAACCAGATAGCTTTATTCTTCATATTTTCATAAAGTATTTCTATGGAATAATAATTATATTCGAACTCGAAAGGAAATATGCGAATGATTGATTTTAACGTGACAGTAGTCTAAAAAGAGAACAAACAATTTACACTTAAGCTTCGCCTTTAAGAATGAAACGCGATAGCTTTATCGGGCCAAGTTCAAGCCTTCTCATATAAACCCGCGCTCGTTCCCCAAGCCGTACAAGCGTGTGTACGAGGTCTAATCGGTAGCGTCACGTGTCACCTGACGTCACATGGCGTCACGTGTGACGTAATGTCACGTAACCCGTGACGTCACACGTGGCTGCGCGCGTTGTATTATGGGTTTTTTGGTCCCGCCGACGCCGACGCCAGATTTTCTGCAGCACGAGCTCCTAAACGTAAAATATTTCACGGACGCTTTTTTCCGCTAGTAGCATGGAAATTTCTGTAAACCTATCAAAACAAAGTCAAAGTGCTTGAACAGGACAATTATATTAAGTAAAATAATGTCAAATATTTTAGGCTGGCATCTTCATTGGTATTAAAAAAGTAAGGGTTACCCAAATAGAAATAAATGAATATTTGACGACATTGTGCGTTTTTGATATAGACTACTTTAATTTGAGACAGTAAATGCAGCCAGGATAACTTAGCGACCTTCGTCGAAACCATTATGACCAACCACTGCAAAAGGTGACGGAGAGCCTGCACAACAGCTGCATTGCTTAGAAGGCAACAGTAATTACAAGAAGCGTATTGTGCCCATAGGGATACATGAAGCAGAGAGATTCAGGAGAAGCAAAAAATATACGGCACTAACAATTATGCGCATGCGAGAGATGCCAGATAATGACATTACTGTGATAAAATTACAGTAATAAATTAATTTGTTTGCTAATGAGTAATGTAATTAATTACCTTTCCAGGCTGGTGATTTAGTAATGTTAGGCATTACATTCAAGCAGTAATTTCAAGAAAATTACTCATTACGTTGAAAATTATTTTGTCCCAAATGAAAAATAAAGTTAATTGGCGAGCTTTAAAAAAAACTATTTTGCATGGTGAAATGTCGTAAAAGCGACATCAGAGCAAATAAACGACGGCCATCTCAGCGCAAAGCCTCGTACGAAGAACTCGATAGGTGCACAAAGACGAGCTGTAAAGGCGAAGAAGAAAGGTTTACATCTGAAGACATCGCCTGACGGCCACGACTCACGAACTCCAGGCAAGGCAGATTTACGACGCCACTTCATCACGACGATATTATGCTTCGTTCATCCCTAAGCTGACAGTGTGATGGGAGCTACGAGCTCGCAAGAACCAATCAACCACCTTCCTTTCATCTCCTGACCCCTTCTCTGCGCGTGGGTATGAACGAGAGCATGGTTACGTGGCGAAAGATAGACTTGTGACTGTTCCAACGAGCACGTAGCTTCCACCGCACTTTCGTCTTAGGGATGAACGGCTTATAGGCAACACATCTTCAGTAAGGTCAACGGATTTTAAAACCTTAGAAGAGAGGACAAACAGATCCCCAGCCTTTTTGCGCTTTCCTCAAACAAGGACAAACCGCAAGCTTCCAGCATTGTAAACAAAAAACGACCGAAATAAGTAGTTAATCCCAAATGCCTTGTCAAGGACCCAGAACATTTCGTGCGTATCCTTGGCCTTGTTAAGTAAAGGTGCTTTTTGCAGACGGAAAAGTCTGGAATCGAGCAAAGCAGGTGCCGCTCGCGGTATGCCTCGCTGCGTTTTCTTGGGAAGTTTATTCGGGAATGAGCCTACGAGCAGGTTGTTGGGAAAGTACACATTTTAGGAAGCTCGCGCAATCTTTTTCCTCAACTGGCGACACTTCTGCCTACAAATATACAGCCCCCTTGTTTGACAACGCGCAATTTCTTCGGCTCTTCGAGTGTTTGGGAACAATGCTCCTTGAGAAGGATAACCGGTAATGCGTTAACTTGGCCCTTGGGAGAATAGAAACATGATTGTGTCCAAGGCGGAAGTGAAACGTTTCAGGTGACAAGTCTATGTAAGAGCGAGCTCCCATGGCCCGACTTAACATACTGACACGGACAATAATTTCTTCTAAATCAGGAAGATGGAAACATATCACGCTTTAACCAATCGCCTTTGCCGTTAAGTGAGGAGCGAACCGGTGAGTCGGCTGTCTTTGAGCCACACTTAAAGAAGAAGGTTGTTATCATGTTTAACACTTATGTTGTGTGCGCAAGCAAACGACTGTTCAGTATCGTTCACTTTGAGACGCAGAAGGATGTTGAGCTCTAAATAGGAAGAATTGACTTTAAGTACATATACTGTAAATGAAACGAGCACAAATTACTGCCTCAAGGTGTAATGTCAAAGGAATTGTATACCTTTTGGAAAGCGATTGTAATGTAATATCATTACTTTTAGTCTACGGTAATTTGCAACGTACTTTACTAACATTCTTGCAGTCAAACAAGTAATTAGTAAGGTCATTTATTTACAATTTTGCAGTCAGACAAGTGATTAGTAATGTAATTTAATTACCTTTGAACTTTGCCAACTACTGGCCAATGCACAGCTGCCAAAACGCGCCCGTAGAAATGACCTGCGCTTACTTTTTTGTTGTTGGGACTTAAAAGCCATCATTTCAATTTCCACAATTCACACATTAGACAAGATTGAACAAAATATAAATTTCTACAAAATAAAAGAACGGGCAGTTTTTGACACAAGGGAGAGACGACAGAACCTGGTACTGTCGTCGCCATAGCGTTTTTGTGATTTTGGCCCTCTATTGTTTTGCGTGTTGTGCTTTAGCATGTATAGCTTTGTTTAGGAAAGGATCTGCTATCAGCACAATAGACCCTTCCGCAAGACTACCTTCTGTTGACAGGTGTGGAATCGCACTGCACAATGGCGGACTAAAACCGCAACGTCACGGTCCAATCCAATCAATCAAACACACTTTATGCCGTTTGATTGCATAAGAAGGCAAAAACAGACCCACGGAGAAAGGTGATGAGTGCAGTCACGTTGTTCTTCCGAAAGCTGTTTAATTGGCTCTTCGGCTCTTAGCGTTAGCCGCGCTACGAAGTTCGCTATTTTATTGAATGACTTTCACGCTCTACGATGTCACTTGTTACGCCATTGTACAGTGCTTGTGACCTTCTAATAATCGGCAAGTTACTTTCGAAAGGGGTCTATAAACCAATGTCTCACAAAGCGTTCAGCGCATGCGTGAAGCCCGCCATAACTTCAGTTCATAGCAGACATGAGGCAATGCACGAGATGTCTCGTGCTCTCCGCGCGCAGAGCTCCAGCGAGGTTGTGGCACGTGCAGAAAGGCTCAAGTTCCCTCGATGGACTCCGGCAGCGGTGGCGTAGCCAAACTGGCTTGGTGAGTCCAGTCTATTGAAGCAGAATAATCATAAATGTAGTACCGTGTCGTTATCTACTTGAGATATAAAGAAAACTGTGTTGCCCTCCTTAAAGCACAGTGGAGAACAGAAGTCAAAGCTATTTATTTCGTACTTTACTTCAAATCTTGTGTCAAATCACTGATATTCACTTCAGAATGGCATTAAAACAGGTTCCTTAATAGTTCATACACGCTAAAAAATTTAAAAGCTTGAGGATGCAAAACATTGTTTTAAAGACTTACACTCATCGCAACACCCTTTCAGCGCCCTTATTTTGACCTTATACACTATTTTCAATAAGAAAAGAAGGTGCTGTTGCATGAAACACCCATTACATTTAAGTCATGCAAAAAGGGTGTGAACGAAGGTGCTACAATCAGGCGAATATCCTTCTTGAAGGATGTTCGCCTTACTAATATTTTATTTAGCCGACGTTGTTTTAGCGACGACCTTGAATAATTATAGCCTGTGCTAATGCTCTTTTTCAGAAATATTCTTGAATCATTAACATCTTCTGTATTAGGGAACTATTGAGTGAACAAGGCAACATACGCGTAAGTTTCACAATAGCGGAGGTTGACGCCTGCGAATAAGTAACTTCGCTTTATCGAGTATACGTATAAGTCGTTGGAGCAGTCACGAGGCTCGTGGTTTCTCTGTCATGCATCAATTCATTGCGTCAATATTTGCTGTTTCTTTGAATGTGATAACTGCCATGTGGTGTTTGTAGCATCTAAACTTGCTCCTCACTAAAGGCTTATTCCAAGATGGTGTCGAAATCGCAAGCATTTTATCTTTTCGGGTGTTCAGCAGCATCCTAAGGCGTTTGGTGCAACACCCTCATGATATTAGCAACTGGGACAACCGCGTTTATACACTTTAGGGTGTAAACGTTTTAGTGTGCACCTATAGGGTGTCCCAACAAAAGCTAAAGTATTAGTTTTGTTATAAGACGCATAATTTATTAAATTAGTGATTTTGTTTTTATTTCTGCATGAAACACACACACACACACACACACATACACACACAGAGACACGAGTCCTTGTGGAACGCATTATCCGATAAACAAAAACGCTCTAGTTAAAATGTCATCACATTGCGATCTGCACCCTCCCTACTCAATAAAAGCAACTAGAAATATAAATAAAAAAGGCTTATAACTACAATGTTTTAAATTTAAACTCTTAAGATGGTGAAGATTTATTAAGCAATAACAAGTAAAATAGGCCTGGAAAAAACGACAAAGGACAAAAATGAGACGTTGCCTCCTGCCGTTGTTTTCCTTGTGCTTTAACTTTTGATTGCTTCACGTGTGTTTGCCCAGTCTCAGTGTGATTTTACAAAATGATAAACTTACTCACCAACTCACCTGCACCATGACTGTATGATCGTGTTACTAAATTTAAATATAAATTCCAACGTTTGACTTTCGATCAAACCTGTTCGCCTTCGAAGAAATACCGTAAGGCAAACACGTTTATAATTTAATATAAATAGAAAGTAGCCGCGGAGTAAACGTATTCCCCGAAAACAACCGATTCGCACACTTTACCCGAGCTCGCAAATGCACAACTAAAACATTTGCATTTGCTTTTGAGCAAACATAAAGTTTACATCGACGGGCTATTCGTTCAAAGAAAGGACCAAACACAAAGGGGTCGCAATTTACGTCACAGAGGGAAACCATCAACCACGACCAAGATCTGGGTCAGCTCCGGGCACAAGGGGATCGAAGAAGCATTCATAACAACCACAAGAACAACAACCCACGTGTGAACGAACTGACAAAAGCCTCAGACTCCAAGCTGTCGAAGTCGCGACGCCGCACACGTGCGGGTCGCGATTGCGGCGTTGAAACGACTTAAACGCCGTGAGCGCAAATCTTTGATACTGGAAGGAAAGGTTACAACCAACAAAATTGTGAAATTCAATTTCAACCTCTTTTTTGTGTGAAATATATTTTACTCTATTTTTTTTTATTTTGTTGACATTCGTCTTTTTATCTGTTAAAGAAGAGAAGTATGAACAAGCTCAAAAAAATTGACATTAAGCTGCATGCTAAAACTAATCTGAACAAAATTATCATTAAACAAACTGTCGACACTAACAGGTGTGAGCAGCGTTATTAATTCACTGGAAAACAAAGGCTGTAAACTAGTTTAGAAGCTGGAAAAACTGCGTTTGAGCTGATGAGACTGAATGCGTAACTAGTAGAACTCGTAGTCAATCGGTAAGGTAAGGGAGGTTAGTTGAAAATGTTTAAACTTGTGGCCGAGCGATTTAAACTTACTGAGCGGGTTAACATGACTGATATATACGTCATTCACACTTGCACGACACTCGTTACAGGAAATCAAATTACTTGTCATTGATTACTTTTGGAGTAATATCGTAACCATTTGGAGACATTTATCAGGAAGTAATTTCAAGACTAATCTGCATTACATTAGGAAGTGCTAGAATTACTTGTAACCGATACTAATCTGCCATCCCCTTCCTAATTTCGTCCTTCGTTTATGCAGGTACCTGACCAAGGAATCCTCGAAACGAGTCTTCGACAGTAAGAATGGTTTACCATTGAAGAAATACGAAGAGAAGCAGCTTAATAGTTCGGGGATTCTAATCCAACAATGGACAGTACTGAAAACACCAGTTTTTAAACGTGGCAGAAACATATGTTTGTTTTGAAAATTAGAAGTCATCAGAAAAGTTACGTTCACTTTTTCATGCAACTGCAAATCAATTTTCTTCTGAAGTAATGAGATAAGCCAATTGAATACTTTTTTAAACAAGAGTAAATGTAATTGTAATATATTACTTATTTCGAGTAACATGTCGAAAGTCTGACTCCGTTTCTCCTCGAACCACAGTCAACGGTGCTGACAGTTCAAACCAAGCAGTTAGACGGTGTATGCAGAGACCGTATATACAGAGAGTTTAGCCATTCATTGTGAAGTATAGGATGCAAATGACGAGACGCCATATGGCTGAAAGCGGGCTGGGCGTGTTCCAAGGCTGTCTTCAAAATTTCGAACGTGGCCAACCAGAAGCCGGAAATAATACCCTAGCGGTAGTGCCAGAGAAACAAAATTAATAAGTTCGTCGGAGTAACTCTTCAGTGACTGAAAATATGGTGCACGTGATCTTTCAATCACGGTCATCCAAAATTATGGTGGAAGAGCGTGACTAGAGTAATTATCGACATAATCCGTACGCCAGGAGCCGAGGGCCGGGAATCTGCCTTCCGAGCGGTTGCACTCTGTCCGAGCAAAACAGACTCCAGCGGCACATTCGTTTCTTACATCCTTTTGCATGAGCATAATCGAAACATCACGTGCACCCTATTTTCAAGCATCAGGTGTTACGACGCCACAGGAAACATGACGACAGCGACTGGCAACCAACAACGTTTATTCATGCGCAGCTTGCGCTTTATATAGCAGAGCGGAGAGAGGAAGGCGAGACGGAAAGGGAGAGAGAGGAGGCGGAAAGATGAGATGACAAGCACCACCGTGCTTGTGGCGGCGTGGCCGATCTGCAACAACTGAGTTACTACATTTAACCTTTTTAGAGCGCAGCTCTTAGGCGCTCGTTTCCGGCATGAGCGGCGTCGGCGTCGCCGTCGGCCTAACCGCGCGGTGCATTATGGAAAACGTCCCACAATTCAACGCGGTGACGCGCGCGTTGCATTATGGGACGTATCCCATAATGCACCGCGCGGAAGGCAAAAGGAGGGAGTATGGGGAGGGGAGGAGGAGAGGAGGAGGAGGAAGGAGGAGGGGAGGAGGAAGAGAGGATGATTAGGAGGTAGGAGGAGGAGGCGGAAAGGAGGGAGGAGGAGGAGGAAGAGGGAGGAGGCGAGGAGCACGGGAGCAGGAGATGAGGAGGGAGGAGGAGAGGGTATGGATGAGGAGGAGGGGCATACCGTCCCGCTCCGCACCCTCCTCTCCTCCACCTCCAGAGCTGTCCTCTAATTCGGCATTACAGGAAGTTGTAAACGTCTTTATTTATTTTTTCTCTTATTAAAACTGTTCCGTGCTAGCACCGCTAGAAGATTTTTTTCGGCTTCTGGTTGGCCAAGAGAGCATGTAAAGCCCTCTATCTACGTCTAGTGCACGCCCTGGCTCTGCCCGCTACTCCAATTGACCAAACTCTCTCTATACATGGCTCTGGGCACTTGGTCAAAGGAGCTCGTCACCTTAGTGGGTCTCTTATCACCAAATAAACCAAACACGTACAACAAGCAAAAAACCCAGGATCGTACTACATTTACTGTGCGTCACTGGTTAAGTCTCTTATAACAAACGCACAAACGTTATGGGCGCCGTGACGAAGCACTTTTGGTGCTGCTTGAATGGCTCCGTCGGATTGTAGCTTAGGCTGAGATCGGACTTAAAAGTGAAACGGAGTATAGCCATGACATGCCGAACTATGAGAGAAATTTAGGCTTAAACAGTTCTTAAGGATAGTCGCACTAAAGGACAGGAAAAACCACAAGAAGTCGACCTATGTGTGAATAAGGAACTACGCAGAATGCCTTTCAAAGGCATTCTGCGTAGTTTCCAATTCCCAAGTTGGGTAGATGCAGTCTACCTAAGTTGGGTAGACAGCATAAAAATGCGTATGCCTGCATGTTTGTTAGTTTTGCTTTCGGTTGTGAGTGCATACACACACATGTTAACTGACTTTTCATTATATTGTATCTTCCTAGTCGAATGCAGTGGGAAACTATCTTGCTGAATTTGGCAAGCAAACGTACCGTATAATTGTGTTTTACGTTTTTTTTTTGTAACTATCATGATGGACTATATAGGGGGTTAAGAATTAAGGCATTCAAACGTCATTTTTGTCTAAAATAAAAAATAAACTGCGTTTGAGACGCATCAAATTTTAGTATCCTTCCGATTAGTCAAAAATACATTTTACTAATTGCACCCAACTCGGATACCTTTCAATATTATAATGCAACGGTCACTAAAAGGCGATTCAATATTGCGCATTAAAATTACTGAAGCACGGATTTAAATATCACTGTTTCATTTCATGAAAGTATTTTCACGTTAACCAAATGCAGAAGCAAAGTCCCTAACTTGACCCAAGTTTGGCGATCCTAGGGACCCAGTTTGGGCCTAATGAGGTCTTGCTCCAAAGCATTAGTGGCAAAGTACTTCGTTTTTGCTTTTTTGTGGCTTTTCTCTGGTCCAGAAGACAACTGCCAAGGTGACAGATATTAGTCGAGATTGCCAGGTACCAAGTGAACAACCAGCAGTAAAATCCAATTTTGGCCCTTGCTTGGCAAGTTTAGGCCCAAAGTCGCAAGATGAAACCCGAAAAACCAGGGAGTAAAGTTTACGTCTGGCAATTATCTTTCAGTTTAAGGTCAACGTATTTCGACTCTGACCAATGAATGATAAGTTACGTTTATACATCTGCTTTTCTTGGGCTTTTGAGTGTCCGAAATTGTCAGACCAAAATTACTTTTTAGTCCAAACAACTGCGCTGCTTGCATAGAGCTCGCTGCATACATTTCCAGATATTAAAGGGACATTAAAGTATTGCTGAGCTGGCCCTGAATTAAGTGTTTATAAAACAAAGAAATTAAAACCTGAGTGCGTGCTTTGCTTTTGGCCGTCATTACTTCCATCGGCTTCCCTGCCAGCGTGAAAAATGAGGACGATGACAGGCATCATTTTTTTAATTACTTTCAGTTTCACACACACATACAAGAAATGTCAGGAAAATAACATGAGTTCATTGACCATCCCAATAAGCGCCAGATTGGTTTTGTGCCCGCGAGCTAATAGTATAATACAGCGTCGAAGTCCCCAACGTTTTCGACAACCTCGTCGCGCCTTACACAACAATCAAAAAGTCGCGCATCGGATGCAAACACGGCAGAGGGAGCGAGCTGATATCAAATTATCCCGACTTTTAACAGAATTACGGCTAATGAATTGAGCGAGCGGCTTGTTTGCGAGTTCACAAGTTCATTCACCTCCCAACATGCGCCGTATTGGTTCTGCACCCACACGCCACGAAGAAGCAAATAACGAGTAAGATTAGATCATTCTAGTTTCCGATAATTGATTCCCCAATTTATGATTGTTCCGCTGCCTATGATCAAATTAGCGGCACAACTCTTTATTTAAACGTGAAAAAAATCGAGTGGCAGAAATACAGACCGTAACCTCGGTAGAAACCTCTTAGATTTTTATTAAATTAATACATCGCTTAATCGATTTTTGTCGTGCGCTTGTCAACGATGCGTCCTATAAATATTAATATAAAGAGAGAAGTATTATAAATTGGCGGTGCAGGGTTCATTTGTTCTTTGTAGGCTCCTATGAAACGTCGGAAATATTAGCATGTAATAAGATAAGCGATATTTTTATATTTTTTTTAGAATGGTGACAACACGGATGCTCGGCACTCAGTATGGAGAAAAAAAACGAACAATAACCCATGATGGAAAGACGGAATTATTCCTAGAAACAAATATCAAGAGGTTAGATTTTTCTCATTTATGTAAGTTCTTAATTGTTAAACCCCAATTATAATTTCGCCTGCCAGAAATGGGCATTGTACTTTTTTTGTCCGTGCTTTTTCCGAAAGTTTCTGGTTACAAGTAAAATTGCAGCAACTATGACACATTCGCGCTTTCAATTATGGAAATCGAATATATTATGCTAATTTTAATTTTCAAGCAATAAGAGTTCTACTACCCTTTGGAAACACAGTTCCTAGCTGTCAAAGCCATATTTCCTAAATAGCAACTCAAGGCTAGTAAAACCATGACCTGTTTGCTACAAAAAGGACTTACGCAATTTGAATATTTTTTTTGGAAACAAAAACGGCGAAAATTTATGCCGAAACACACACACATATGCAAAGAATTCCGATGATCTTTCTTTTTATATTTGGGTGTCTGCAAACGAATATTGTGACGTCACGAGTTTCCAAACAAGCGACGCTTTTTTGCGGAACTTTGATTTCAACTCTTCGTATAGGAAAGAAGAAAGAAATATCACGAGAGGCAAGGGAGAAAACGTACCATGATTCAAGACTACCAATGCTTTCGATCATGTTGGACGCCATTCAAACTTTTATGACGCGATCAACGAATTTGAATTTGCACAAGCGAACTGTACACTGCAACTAAAATTTTTGTTACACAGCGTTTATGCTAATTTCTCTCCGTCAGATTGTGGGCTTTCCGATCACCACTAAGACTAAATCTGTACGACAGCGCTTTACAAATTTAAAAGTAGCGCTAAAGACGAGGGCAAGTAGAAGACACAGACACGGACAGGCTCTGACTCACAACTGATATTTAGTGAAGAATAAAAGGAAGATAAAGCAGAAGTGCAAGGACATATATAAAATGAAAAAGATGACTAACCAAAACGAAAGAAAGCAACAATTATTTTGACTTCAAAATTGAGAAATAAGAAAAAGCGGAGTAAAAAATTAAAAATTTACACTAAAAAATTTGAATGAAAACCTACTCCAATTAAATGAAAGAAAGAAAAAGAAAGAGGAAGAAGAGGACTCTGAAAATTAATCTAGTTAAACGAAGTTCTCACACAAAATATTGTAAGTAGTGCAATTCCTTCGCCGATAAGGCTACCGACGGTGCACTGATGCATGTATCCCCTTTAGCTGCTATGACTTGCGCCTCATAAATTTCTCTTGTTCTTTGATCACTGAACTTCCTTAGGATTTCTGTTCGATGGAATAGGGCAGTAAACTTGCAGTCTCGTACGTGTAGAGCAAGATGTCCCGCCGGTGAAGACTTAAGAGACAGTGCATGCTCTCTCAATCTCATGTTCACACACCGGCCAGTCTGACCCACGTACACCTTCCCACACGAAAATAAAATCTCGTATACTACGCCTTTAAGGCAGTTCACAAACTGCCTTAGATGTCAAGCATGTTAATAAGTGTGTGAACTGCCTTAGAGGCGTAGTATACGAGATTTTATTTTTGTGTGGGAAGGTGTACGTGGGTCAGTTTTCTCAATCTGGACTGTTCAGTCAAAATATTGACAGATATCGGTCCGGTTTCGTAAGCATATGCACAGGTTTTCTTTTTGTCTTTTTTTTACTCTTTACATATTTAAAAAAAGTAAAACCTGCGTCATTGGGGTTTTTGCACATGAGTAATACGGCCAGGCTGGCATTATGTTCAAGAGACAATGCATCTATAAGATGCGTATTTACCTAAAATGCACTAATTATTTTTTAATTAAAGGATTTAGAGCGCAGGTTTATAATGCAAATTTGAGGCAGTCACTGTCAAAGGCTAGCTAAATTTTTAAAAAAAAATCCTGAATTGAGCACGGGTTTTGAGCTATCCATCGCAAAATTTTACTCTAGAAACTGTCTGAAACCGAAATCAAACGCTCTAAGCGCGCCGAAAGGACGACCCCCGTTTTGTACCAGAGGGCCTCGTGGTTATGACGCTATTTGCGTCACTTTTTTTTTTCGTGACAGCGCGACAGAGGTGATTGCGGTAGGCAATTCCGCGGCTGACCAGGTTAGGCAATAAACAAATCAAGATTTTCTTTTTTAATTGGCACTTGGCACTCATGGATATAAAAATTTGGCTACCGATAACGCACTGGAAAGCAATTTGTCACGGTCGCTATGTTGGTTTATCGCCTTATCTGGCCAGCCGCGAAGGGCCTACCGCAACCAGCTCTGTCGAGTTGTCACAAATAAAAAAGAAACGCAAAGGTCATCATAACCACGTAAGCCTCTGGTACGAAACGGGGGTAGTCTCTTCTGGCGCGCTCCGCTCGTTTGGTTTCAGTTTCAGACAGTTTCTAGAGTAAAATTATGTGAAGGATAGCTCGAGCCCCATGCTCGAGTTAGGATTTTTAAGAACTGAGCTAGACCTTCGACAGTGACTGCCTTAATTTCCGCAATATAAAAATGTGTCCTAAATGATCTAATTAAAAAGGTTAATTAGTGAATTTTAGATGATTACGCATATTTTAGACGCATTCTTTTTAACATAGTGTCCACCTGGCCGTATAACTCATCTGCACAAACCGCATTGCTGTAGGATTTACCTCTTCTTTTTTAAACATTTAATATAGAATTACACAAAAAACGTGTATATATAATTCCTCTTTCGGTTCATTAAAAGAAGCAAAGGTTCTTCTATTCGCGATGTTACAAACTAACTGCGTTTAGGAACAGCATAACGAAACCTACTATAATTTGCATACGTCGTCAGGGTTATCTCCGAACTAGAAACGTCACTGGCTCGTCTGCATGCTCAACGTTCCTCCATATAAGTAATATAATACGCTGCTCAAGTCTAGTACCTTCATACAGGCTAGTCTTTCGTAACTGCTGTACCAAAATACTAGCTGGTAGTGCACCATGCTGTGGCCCCGTGCACTCGGCTGCCATCCACGTAGCATGACTTGGGCGCTAGACGCTAGGCATAAAACTTTCCTTTCTAACACTGACGACCTCTCTTTGTGTGTACGCAGTTATGGAAGTGTGAACTTGTAGCTTATTCCGTGCCTCTTTCTATCGTTTTTTATTGCCAAGGACGTTAGAATTTGTTGATACAAACTTGAAACTTTATTGGTGCATTTAATAAAGGGTTTGTTCCAGGTATTTCTTTTGGCTTTGTTGACTTTCGCGAATATCCCTGAGAAAATAAACACCACTTGCACATATTGTAGCTGTGATATGCATCGCATACGTTATTGATCAAAAAGGGGCCTTCTTGGAATAGGATAAGATGGTCCTTCAAAAATTCAAAGAGGATCCTTAAAGAATTCAAAATAGGACATCGCGGAAAGAGGTGTCCTATTTTTAATTCCTGATGATACATCCGTGAACCTGTTCCCTACTATCCCTGTTGCGATGAGAGCCAACCCCGAGGCCACACCAATTCGCAGAAATGTCGACGGCTGTGATAACTAGGGTTCCGTGTTTTCGGTATTTACCGATAAGGTCTGACAAATATTTCCCAAATCCAATTTTATCAAAGATAAAAAAAACTGAAAACAAATATTTTGAGATGTCCCCGTGTGATCAAAAACTTGGACGTCACAGGAATACATCTTTATCTACGATACTATACTGTGCTAACCCAAGACACAGCTCGCACTGGAACTGTTCTCAGGACGATTTTTACTCGGCAACACCCATATGTCCCTTGTGATTTTCTTATCTGTACCTGAACGACTAGCAAATATTAGGGTCACGCGATTGTTCCTTGGAGGAAGAGGAATCTAACTCATGTCTAATGTTTTCCTCAACGCTCCAGGTAGCACGCCAGTGTAACGCCCAACTGGGCACAATATTTACAATCCTGGGGACCTGCCATGGGCCTATAATGATATCGCTTTAAGGCATTAGTTAGTGCCGTAGTACTTTGTTCTGCCACATGTCTAGCTAATTAAGACCAAGACATCCAGAGTGTGGTCAATAGTCAAGTTCGGCTCCATCTTGGTTTCTTCGGGCTTTGTAAGTCCCTAAATTCCCTGACAAAATTAAATGTTGGTTGAAAAACTGTGCTACGTGGGATAAGCCCCCATAAACACCGATCTTTATCTTACACCGAAAGTTAACATAAAAGAACACCGAATCTCTGAGAAACTATTGACCCCACAAAAAGCACCCCCGAATTATGAAAAATAAACTCCGAATCACTGAGCCTTCGCTATTCATGCTTTAAGCGCGTCAGTTACCCGACAATAATTAAGAATTAAAACTTCGAGACATGGAAACGAAAAGGGACATAAACACCACCGTCTCAAAACCAGCACAGCATACAGCTGTCATTTACTTCCACAACAGCCTTCTTCTTTGTCAAACGTTCATCTAAATTATGCTCATTCAACAACAGGCACACTCACTACACTAAGAAAGCCTCGAGCACACGAACTGAGTCTTCTTCCTTGCCGTCTTTCTCTTAGTTGTCGTATTCCAATTCATACTTGACCTAACGGCAGGCACACACAGACCACCGAGAAACCATATGTATCGAACACAGGTCTAAAGGCATTTTTCAAATGTCAATTGCTCATAGAAGAAAAACATGAAAACAAATACACGAATCAGAACCTAGATATGATAGTGAGGATGCAAGCGAGTTGGTGAATGTTAACAATGTTGAAAAATTCTGAGATAGGGGCAGAAATGAACATATGATTCGAAGGAACAGAAAAGGACTGGATGACGTCTCAAACTCCGAGGGGCTGCGTTTGAGACGTCGTTCTGACATTTTTTCTTCCTTGGACTTATATGTTCATTTCTGCCCCAGTCTGAGGTTTATTTAACATGGTTCACAACCCACTTGGAACTAAGAACGACAAAAACGCTTTAGTGTCCTTGTCCAAAGTCAAAGACGGCATGCTTATACAATTTACGGCGACCGCTATCCTAATTGTCTCCTTAATCACCATTTTAAGCTCGTATTTTTCCTTGACAAGTACAATCGTCTGCTTTCAATCTGGGTAACAATTTTCACATTTTCTCGGGTTTTCTACAATTTGAGAACTGGCAGAAGAAAAATTAACCGCTATTGTCTGCTCCACTGTTCGGACGTTCAGGTAGCGGCTAGTTTGACCCACGTACGAGAACGCATAGCCCATTGGTATCTCGTATACTACTGACATCTCACAAGTGGTTGCCGCATCTTTATGATTTCTTTGGCAACCTTGCTTACCTGCTGAAAAAGGAGTTAGCCTACTTAATCGGAAATCATTTTTAAAACAACTCGTACACAATAACTTTCTGACAGTGCCTTCAGGTTGTGTGAAACAACATGGAAGAAGGGTGGATCGCAAGGATGCGCGCGAGCAGGAACGTGAACACACGTGAGCCACGAGATGCAAAGATCCTTTGATGTCCCGCTGCGGCTGCTTTTATACCCCTGCTGTGGCGTCAGGTCTTACGTAGCAGTGACGTCAGGGGACGTCACGTATATGATACATCTTCCTTCTTTTTTTCTTTTTTGGTGAGATGACGCTTACTTCTCTTGGTTGGAGCTTTCGTCGTAGCTCAATCTCGTTGGCGGGTGATGCGCTCTAGCCCACCTGCGCGCTTGAGATGTTTGTTCATTCCGCGAGGTGTGAGAGCTTGCAGTGGTTAGTTGGAGAAGCTGTGGCGACAGCAGTGGGAGTGCAATAGGCAATTTCGCTAGAGAGTGTCCATCGTCTTCGTCGTCACCGTATAAGCAGGGCGATTCATGTGTCAACTTTAGATGCTGTCTGTTTCTGCGAAGTACGCTGTTGTTCTCAGTCAGAACTGCATAAGACCTTACCGCGACCTGACGGAGCACCTTAGCCTTGAGGTTCCAGCTAGTAGCATGCCCGGGACGGAGAAAATGCAGAAATGTCCACATTCGTTTTGTCTGTGCTTACGCACCTGCGTCCCCGGTGCCTGTGCGAAGTTTGGCACTCCCTATCATAGTCTTCGCCCCATCAGAAGCTCACTCAGAGTTCGGCCGTCCTCCAGAGGTGTGGTCCGATAATTGAGAGCACCTAGCCAGAAGTCCTCTCCTCCTTCCGTTGTTTTCTTAAGGATGCGCTTGGCTGTCGGTACCCTTTTTTCAGCTAAGCCATTTGAACGTAAGAAGTGAGGACCCGAGGTTGTGTGCTGAAACTCATAAAGAGAGGAGAACGTCTTAAATTCTTTCGATGAGAACTGTGGTCTATTATCTGAGCAGACCTCGACAGGCAGACCGGGTCTTGCAAAAGTGGCACTCAGCTTTTCAGCTACGGTTCGCGCTATAGTATCTTTCAATGGTTCGATTTCGAGAAAGTTTGAGTGTGAGTCATACGTGATCAAATACAGGTTTCCGCCATATTCAAATAGGGCTACCCCAATTCGAGTCCAGGG
>JAZHYW010007928.1:0-47920 GCA_037355805.1 Ixodes ricinus | reverse complement strand
GGGCCATGAAACGAATTTCGTGCTGGGATAAATGATTTTAAATTGGGACTTTACTAATCGTATATTGTTTAGTTGGCCAAAAGAAAGAGGGTAGAAAGCCAAAGCCAGCTTTTCGGCTCGAACAAGTGAAAATATAGCGGACTATTTTGTACATTATTTCCTTCGAAAGCTGTCCGCCTTTTCACTACGATACATCCGCGGTTCCCAAAGCGCGTCAGCGGTGCCAACCTGACGTCAGCCGAGCCCAGCTCACGCATTGGACACGAGAACTGCGCCACTCGGACGTATGCGCTTGTCAACAATAAATCCGCCAACGAATATTCGGAGTCGCGTTCATGGCCAATCAGTGCTCTGATGGAACTTATCGTCACTGGGGAATGACAAGTTCTATGATGTGCATAAAATGCACGGTGCTATCTAGGAGTCATCGCAACGGTGCCGAAGAAAGCCACGACGACGTGATTTCACAATTCGCGTTTAAGTTGAGGATTAAAGCTAAGGAGGAAGAAGTAGGAAAATCGTTTCATGACCCCTTTAAGTACGCAAATGCACGAGCCCCTGCCCTGGGACACAGTGAGAAGCAAAAGGCGGTGCAGCAGTAAATTGAGTGGCTATGGAGCGGCCCCTGATAGAAATTGGGGGTGGCTCTGGCTCCCGATCTCGTACTACCTGTCTTTCGCGTTCGCGAATGAGTGATTTTCGGTAATTGTTAGAGCCTCCAAGCGTCAATTTTACGCAGCCGCTAACAGGGCTGGCTCGGCTTCCACTTCTTTTATCGACCGCTTCACATCTTAGTAATTCTCTGGCTCATCTTGCTCTTCAAGGGAAAAAAAAACATGCGCTGTAGCATATGTCATTGTGAGAGTAAAGACCATGCTCTCGTTTGTCATCTAGTGCATGTTCAAAACATATTACAGTTTTCTTTTGTTCGGCTATTTTTTTTAAAATTCTAAGAAGATTCTAATATTTAAGAATTAACGAGTATCTTAATCAAACATGATGTGATTTTCTGCATATTTAAATGGGAAGACGAAGTTCGTTTTCGCCATTTTCGGTAACTGGCGCCATTTTGCTCCTCGCATTCGAGAAATCCATCGGTACCCATTTCCCATTGAAAATATTTAAAAAATACTCATAATGGAGAATAAGATAAAGCTTAGTTCTGACAATTTGTCATTTGGTCTGCATAGCTAGTTCTACATTTGGGTGGAGAAGGAGTGTTCGGCAACAAATAGTTTATATTTGACGTAAAAAATAACAGAAATATAACTTGTTTGGTGTTGGTATCGAAACACCCGATTTTTGAATTCGCTGTATGAACCAAGCTGGTCTTAGAATTGTGATTTCATAAAAACCGTGATGGTAATAATCCTATTCAGGTCTGATTTTATGGCCACCCTTAGCTGGAAAAGCGTTGAAACGTAAGTTCAGCCGAGTAGGCGGTGTAATTGTGTCCCACGAACGGTCGCTGCAAAATCTCAATACGCGTTCCTGCTTTTTCGTGTCAAAAGAAATACGACAAAATTTGTGTTTTTTCCCCTTTTGCAAATAGATACGTGCTTAGAGGCAGGGTCACCAGAATGGCATGATTGGCGTCAGCGCAGCCCATAGATGATAGACATAATCCACTCGTGTCTTAGGCTTCCCTCGTGCTCATCCTGAAGTTGACTATATATTGCATCGGCGAGCGAGCGCGTGTGTGACCGATCGGTTACAGCGCTTTACTGTCGCGCGGAAGGCGTAGGTTCCATTCCAGTCAGCGGATTGCCCTTTTATTTATTCTTTCAACTTTGGTCGCTAAACTTGTTAAACACAAAGTTGGGGCCGAAGTTTGCAGAGCCTGCTGATTGGACTCTCGCGACTATGGCGTACCACGGGACGAGATGTCAATCATCCATACTCATTCCGGTGCTCAAATTCCAGCGAGAATGTGATGCCCAAAGTCGTAGCGAGCTCCATCGGAGCGCGTGCGAGCAACACCGCGGGGCCAGCCAATTGAACTGCTTCACTCATGGCGTTGCGCCCCACTGCTCCTACGTCCCTACGCCGCGTTTGAGTCAATGATGCATATATTGTACCTAGGCCGGCGCTAAATACTCTCAACTTTCTCGTCACAAGATCGTTGTTTGTGGAAGATATTGATGACGACAAAGTGACGTTTCACAACTTAGGAAGGAGTTATCTGAGGCCAAATTCTTCGCTTCGTAACCGACGCGAAGATCGAAATTTGTGATGTTGTGCAGCCATGCCCGGTGTACGCGGCTTTAAAGCTCATCTTCCTCCACTGTCAACTACGCCACCGGGGTCACCCACAGGCGGTGTGTTTAGTGACGTCGGTAATGTCTAAGAGATGAGGGGGCGACGGGGGATAACAAAAAAAGCCGAAGAAAGGAAAATAAAGAAGTTAATGACATTTACAAATTTTTGTAATGCAAAGTTAAAGCTCAACTCTTGAGGTGGAATAGCAAAGGGTATGGAGAGAAGGGTATGCCCCTCCTCTTCCCCTCTTACTCTCCTCCTTCCTCCTCCCATTCAGCTTCACCACTGAATTTAGCGGGGAAAATGAAATCATACGACAATCTAGCGGGGAAGTGAATTGGTGTTGAAGTAACGTAGTGGGAATTTAATTGGTGTTGACGTCTTGTGACGTCAATTTTTGCGCTAAACTTTGCGGGTGGGTTACGCCGGCGGCGACACCGAAGCCGCGAGACCCGGAAACGGGCGCCGAAGAGCTCGCTCTAACGAAAGGTACGACACACACACACCCCACACACACCCACACCCCACACACACACACACACACACACGAACGCACACACACACACACACACACGCACACACACACACACACACACACACACACACACACACACACACACACACACACACACACACACACACACACACACACACACACACACACACACACACACACACACACACACACACACACACACACACACACACACACACACACACACACACGCAGCACACACACACACACACACACACACACACACACACGCGCAGCACACACACACACACACACACACACACACACACACACACACACACACACACACACACACAGTCTCATGAACGGCTGCAGAAATTGTTCGAGAGAGAGAGAGAGAGAGAGAAGGTGATGGTGTTGACGAAGGGGGATTTTCCTTTCCCCGAATATTTTACTATAGCTCTGAAATACTATGGTGGTTCGGAACTGCGACGCTAACCCCCCCCCCCTCCCCCGCTTACACCTTTATGCCCCTTGCCCCTTGTTTCGACGCCACTGGGGGGGGGGGTGATAAATCGCTCCCCTCCTCATCCTCCAGTTTCAACGACCCTGCTTAAAGGGTATCTACACGAAGGAGAACTCCACGGACGGATGTCGTGACGTCAACAACCCGGGAAACTCCGTCCTCGGCTCCGCCGCCCACCTGCGGAGCTCTCGTGCTAACGATGCGAAGCCTCCGCGCCTCCGCCACGGAGGAGAATGGGTGCCGCGAGGCGTCAAAAAGGACTGACGTATGTCTCACGTGATGCGCGCTCCGCGAAGGAAAGGGCGGATTTCTCTTTCGTGTGGATACCGCATTAAAGGCGTTGCAATGAGCAATGACGAGGAACAGCACAGCCTGCAATTTTCGAAATAACGGTTCAAGTGGTTCTGGAATTAAAACTGTTCGCGTTCCATGAAGTCAAGAGCGGCCATGACAGACTTTCAAGCGAAAGTCTCGCGCCAGGGCGCGTAGTGTGCGGGGGCGTTCCGTGACAACGTTCTTTTATAGTTGATTCCTTTGACGTCGGAGTCAGGATTATCACTTGTGAACGACAAAATTGATGGTGCGTGTTCAAATCGACGGCGACAAGTTTGGTGTCCTCGCGTACTTGAAACATCACCGCCAATATTGACAAGCAGAAATTACTTTGATTTCCTTATTTCCGTTGATGAACACAGACTTAATCCCAATTTGACTGATCTTCGAATGTCTACCATAAAACGATTTTATCCCGCCGATGAAGGTACAACTGCCCGGAGGCGAAATCCCCCGAAAGTGGACAACGCTACTCGGCTGGTTGTGACCTAGCCACGTGGGGCTACACTTTGGTCAAATTCGAAAGGCCGAGATAAATCAAAAGAACGGCAGGGACGCTTTCTAGTAAATTCTGCTTTACCGGCGGAGATAAGAACGATACCAGACTATCAACTTCGATGGTGTTGATTTTAAAATGCAATTTCCATGCCTCCATCGTGCTTTTGCGAGACTATCAAACATATCGGTCGCAGCTTGATAATCTTTGTCGTGACGTCACACGTATGAGCCACGGTCGTCTCCGCTCGCTCTCTCGTGCTGCTCTTGTTCGGCGCCTAGGGAGTGGTAGGGATTTTTGTCCCTTCAACGAAAAACGTCACGAAGACAAATGAATCTGCGGGTTTGTGAGAAAAGAAAATGTCGCAGCAATCTTTCGGCTCCTCCCCCACTATGTCAGAACACAAAAAAAAATCTTTGGGGTCTACGAGTCTAGCGACCTGGGTGTCAACTTGGTGTTCTCGTAAGTTCGAGAACATTCTCCTCTGATAGAGTTCCGAATGTTATACGCGCCGAATGTTCTAAGCTGAATGTTGCAGAGACACACGCGTATACAGAAGGTGCTCCACGTGGCGAGTCGGGGTAAGTCTCGCCCCAGCGCTTGATCCTGCTGACACGCCGACTTTGACGCAAGCGACGCTCTGTTGCTATCTTGTTTTCACTTTTTGTTTTGGGCACAAGTTCTCCCCATTAAACGTTTAGTTTACTTCAGGTTTTGTCGCCTCATCACTTTTCATTCGTTAGAAAATAGGCTTCGCACTTTTTTAGAGAGATGCAATAGGCCGTACTATCTGCTAATACAAAAAAAGCTTGGGCGACGGAATAGCCGATATAGTCGAGATGCACCATTACATAGGTTGCACTGACGTAATTTGGTCCTCCTTTCTGGTGGCCGAACCTCCTCGAGCGTAGCCTTTACTGTGCATATTCTACGAGCAGTACACGAGCCTCGCGTACGAGCGGAAACGAGTGAGCACAGCTTCATTACACTTCGTTTCAATATATCTGCGAGCGAAGCCAAAGCTAGAAGCGCGAGATCAGCGCTTTCTGTGTTTCTGCCCAGCTCGCGCGCTCGAGCAAAACCTGAAGGCACGGAGCTTTCGTGCTCGCGCTTCCAGCTTTGCCTTCGCTCGCACATAAGGTGAAATGGCGTATAACAGCAGGTATTCGCCACCACAAAGGAGGAAGGATATGACGTCACGTGCAACCCATGTATAGAAAGCTACAAACTAGCTTAGTGAATCCAGCAGAGACAGCATGTGATTTTACGGTTTTGCCTCGCGCGTCGAGGAGCTCGAGTTCAAGTGGTGTTTATTTCTCTGGGATATAGCTACTTTGGCCTTATTTGCGGAATTGATTGACACCGGTAAGTATACTCTTAAAAGTGAAACGAAGGAGCGTGTCAGCGAGGCATTCGGCGTTGACATGACTTCACTACGTCATACATATATTGTATCCTGCTCATTTTTAGGCGTTAATGAAATCTTCCAGATCTCCGACAATACCGATCTGGGTCCCACCCAGTGTCAAACAAACCGAACACGCAGCGAGCTCCTTGCTGGGGCCCTAAACTCGTCAAACACAAAGTTTGGACCGATGTTTCACGGAGCGCGCCGAATAGACTCGCTCGACTATGACACAGCACTCTTGTCGCCCAAGTCACATCGGCACGCTGCGCGATAGTTTGGTTAAGACTGAGTGTTCTACGAGTATAGTGCACCTGGACACCACTTTTTGTGGCTATGAAGTCGAAGCCTAGTCCTCTTTATGGGTTGCAATGATGAAAGCTATTGGCATCCGTGCACTTGCGCAGCACGAGCGCCGCTCAGTGCTCTACACGCACGGTCTTAACTTGTTTGCCGAAATGCCAAAAAGAGCGTAGTACGTTGTCTGGGTCATTCTGCTGGAATAGCTTGCATCCAGTGTTCATTCCATCTGGTTTAAAAGCAAGGTGTTCGGCGTCAAGGCATCGCGCCTTGGCACTGTATTTCTACTTCACGCAAGCCTCATTTCACACAAGCTCGTGAACGACTGCCTCCTTTTCAACGATGCGTCATCATATTTGAATGGCGTCTATTTAATATTTGGGCTAGAGCTAGATGCTGTTCAACTTTCGACGTGATGACTGGACAGGATGTTCAACAGAACAGTGACGCAAGGCTCGTGACAAATTTGTATCTGCGCTCGATCTCAATGCGATGACGTCCAAATTCCAATGCGCAGGTTTTGAATTTTCCAGGTAGAGTTGTTAAAACGCATTCTCTAGACGGCAAGAAAATCATGGAATTGTCCGGCAGAACTGATCTCGGCCGCGAGAGGTTCTGTGGCCTAATAAGTTAGCGCATCGCTGCTCACCGGGCCTGGAGAGAAACCTCGTGCTGTAGAACCCAGGGATCCGGGGTTCATTCAACACCAACTAGGCGACACCACCCAGTCAGTCTATGTGGTGTTCGTTCAATCCACACACCTGGAAATCTAGTTCTGGCTTAACATTGTTCCGTCGTGCGGACGTATATAACTACTTCGCGGTGGAAGTTAGAGAGCCCAGGCTACAGATTGTACTCCCTGGCAAAATTTATCCTTGACAGCTGAGACACCAGACACCCATATAGGCTCAATTCTGGCTGTATGGACGTAACATAATTTATCTCGGCAGTGCCCGATGTGAAAGGAACGGAACGTAATGCACTCGTTTTGATTGGCCCAGCTATCAATTCCTCTGAAGACAGAGCCTCCGGGGCCTGTGCAGTGGCGCAGTTTGAGCGCCGCTTCATACTGTTCACGCGCGCTCTTCACTTCTCGAGAAATGCCCAGTCCTCAGCGAGGTCGTTCATGTTAAACACAATCAATATATGCGTTTTGCTTTTTGTTCTACAAAAACACAAAGTTTTGAAGGTCACACAGTTTAGCATGCCCCTTTGCGTTGAACTTTACAGCTCATCACGCTCATGCTCGTCGATTCCAAAATCGAGCGAAGCGCGCTCCGTACGTGCAAGCGCTCAAAATGGCACCACTGTCAGAAGCCCTTTCGAATCTATGACCATCAGCTGTGCATAACGTGTCTCTACTCACTACAGGCTCGCATCTAAAGTTTGAACTCCGGGGTGTGAAGTTGAACAGCGAAATTCGCACTGCCAATCTACCGACACACCGACGCCAACACACCGACGCTTATTCGTCGGCACGTATCTAGACGAACAAGCGATGAACGCCACCGAAGACAATACATGATGTCAAGGTTCCAGTCGCGTGAGGGCCTCCATCTGTACCTAAATGATGCAGTTACAAACGATGAAAACCCGAGTGCACTACCAGCGCGCACTTCCATCCGCAAGTAGGGTGTTCACAATAAAGGTTTGAAAGGTTAGACCAGTGTTCCAACTTCGAAGCCGGTCGGAAATAATAACCAGCTATTTGGCTAGCTCATGGCCCCGCATCCGCACTTGGCCCCGCTGGTTGGCCCCGGCTATTAGCGGTGGACTCCGGTGATCAAAATCTAGCTCGCCCAGATCGGCGCCGAACAGCGCGTGGCCCGAGCCTCCTCGGAGCGCGTGATCTTCCCGTAAAACTGCAAGCAACTCGTCTGTAAAAAAAAAAAAAAAACAGCAACATCTCTGAAAAAAGGTTACATATAAATCGTGTATGAATTCTCCATATAATGTACAAAGAAGGCTAAAAAAACATAACCTGTGAGGTCTGTACTTTGTTACTTTCTAGCTTACTTTCCAGGAAAAAACCTGAATTGAGCATTTTATAATATTAATAAATTTGAGAACCACTAGAGCAAGTTCAACGCGCCTCTTTAAACAAGCAGTGGGGCTACCCAAATCAGCGCCCAATCAGTGCCTACTAGAAATGGGACTGCACAACACAGTCCAAGAACTAGTAGAAGCCACACGCACAGCCCAGGAATCAAGGCTCACCCAGACGCGGGCAGGGGTGGAGACCCTTAGGAGGATCGGGTACCACTTCGAAAGTACAGGACACGTGGCAAGAGTACCGGAGAGCTTCAGGAACCTGCTACACTTTATCTCGGTACCACGCCACATGGGCGGAGCAAGCGAGGGGTACCGGACTCACAGAGTCAGGGCGCTGCAACAGGCGTGGGGCAACAAACCCAACGTACGGTATGTGGACGCCATCACAGTACACACAAGAGAGGGCACACGTGATAGTGGCCATAGCACCAAACGAAGGAGCGACAGTCACCGCTTCGGTGAGAACCCCAAACACGAGAGAAGCCGAGGAGTGCGCCACGCGCTCGCCATAAATGAGATAGGACGCAGCGGGAAGGACGGGGCAACCATCTCGGACTCCCAGGACGCCATAGGACGATTGGAATGGGGTACAGTTGCAAACACCGCTCTTAGACTTCTAACGTCTAGCCCCACTAAAGGGAAAATCGCGATCCGATGGACACCAGCCCATGCGGGTCTAGAGAGAAACGAGCGCGCCGACAGTCTCGCCCGCGAACTAACCGCTCAGGCAGACACCACACAGGCCCCTCAATCCCCGACCCCACTAACAGGCTACAGGGACATTGTAAGTCACTACTGCTCGGATATGGCCAGATATCCGGAACCATACAAGACACTCACAAGGCATCAGGCAGTAATAATTAGGCAGGTACAGGCCAATGCACTACCGAACCCACACATACTAAGTGAGACACCCCGACATTTACCAAACAGCTGCCGGAGGTGCGGGGATCAGGCAGACATGCAACATATCTTATGGAAGTGCCCATATATCGTACCCAAGGTCTTTAAGACAAGTAACGAATGGGAGGCCGCGGTTGTAAGCCCCAGCAAGGACACCCAACTGGCCATCGTACAACTCGCGGAAAGAGAGGTGCCACCCAGGACCTGGATGCTCCAGGACCCCGGGGGACCACTTCCCAACACTACCTGAGCAACACAGGCACGAAGGGGAGCCCGGACTCAACAGACTTCGGAATCCGTCTTCCTTTGGGCCAAATAAAGTCTTTATTCATTCGCGGCAAAACGAAGACAGCTAACATTTCGCATTCTTTCTTTCTCATTCCTTATGTCGCTCTCTTTCTCGTTCTTTCTCTCGGGAAAGTTGATGTCAGCGCCCAGGATCTGCCACGTTATGGTCCCGTCTTCTCCCGAACTAAAACTCGGCGTTCTGATATCCCAGCTAGCTCTTACTTCTCCTTCTCATTCATATTCTCGGTACATATTCCGTTTGACATTTGGTCTGAAGGTAGAAGATTCTACAATCTTATGAAAAATATCAAGCTGCAACACATGTTCATCCTCGCGGCTCTCCTCGCCTTTTTGGACTCGTTATCCAGTTCTCAACCAGAATAACGCTCAAAAGCAACTCCATAATCCTGCGCATTTTTTTTTACTTTTTTTGCGCCTGATAGGTTTATTTGGGGATACGAAAAGCACAAAAACGACGAGCGCCAAGTCGATGAACGATTGGCGCTGCGGCGAACACACGCGGCGAGCTACCAGCGAACTTCGCCTGGCAGGACAATCTAATCGCGGCCGCTGTCATAACCCGATGTCCTAACGTTGCGCGAATCTACAGCGAACGCCGGAGTGCGAAGTTCGCCGCTTGTTCAGGGCTTACGTGCTCCACGGGTCCTGGCCTTTATCGGTCGTGAAATTTCGCAGCGTGTTAATATTTGTGAATAAAAAGTATGCTAAAGGAATGGCACATTGTTCCCCACATTTAGTGATAGAAGATGCCCAACAGATAACATACTCAAAATGCAGATGACGTTAACAGACTGTCGCAGCAAGCTGTCGATGTTAACTATTGTCTTTTATTCATTTAGATATCATCATTGGAAAACATGTTCTATAAATCGGACAGAAATGAAATGGTTGGGACAAGTTTTTAATATTATAATCAATTATTCTCGGTGTTTGAATTTTATACGAACATATATCTTTAAAAAGAGGGTAAAAGTAATGCGAGTATTCTCATGTGCATGTATCAGGCTCAGAGGACATTTGGTTTCGAGGATAATCGTCATGGTAAGTCGACTAATTAACTCAAATATGCAAATATTATTTAGTTATTGGTTTAAGGGTAATGTTATAAATGTAGTATTGACGACCATTACAAATGGAGCCGAGAGCGATTGAAAAAATAGGAGAATAGACCAATTTCTTTTTTTTTATCTTTCAGCTTTATTTAAAACAACCATTAGGCCAATCTGCAGTTGTTTGTTTTGAAACGCGTGTTTTCGGACGCATAGGGGACCTAGTAAGCAACTCGATGTTTTTACAGCGGTGTTGCTCTTATACTTGTGCATAAAATAACTTTGCTAAACCAAACCAAGCTTTCGGACGTGACATCGAGTAGCCCTGCCGGTTTTCTGTAGTATTTAGTGGACGCTCAGCGCGGGCTCAGGTTTGGCTATATTGCACGGCGGTCGGTGAACTGTAATAAATTACGATAACGCCTTGCTCGCCTATGAGTTTGAATTCCCGTTCACCAACTTTCACCCCTCACGCGGACGAAACGGAAGATTCTCCTCCGGACAAGAAACTTTGTATTGACGCGTCAAGAAGTCGCCGAGACTTGCCACCGACACATCGGTCACCGCGTCGGAGCGGGCGACTCCTCACGACGCTGCCACCGACAAACCGACGCCGCCGCAACTAACGTTGCTAATAACGCTGGCCGCATCGCCAAGAGCGCGTCATTCGTTTGTACCAATCGCCTGAAAAGGAGCCCGTTGTCATCATGCTTTGACGTCACGCGGCGCACTTTTCTGTTGCTGTCAGGGAGGGATGTCCGGCATCGTTCATGGTGCGATTAATTCCACACCTCTTTAATTGATTGATGTGGCACCCAAACGTCTCTTTGGGCTAGAATATTGTGAACCGTGTTTGAAACGTGCCCGAAGAATATTTTCTATCGTTGATCAAACCTTCCAACGCGCCTTTATGGTCCCTTTAAAACAGAGGCACGCCGTGCCCATAAGGACGCTTATCGAACAGTAGAGCTATCGTTTCAGTCAAACCTTATTGAAAATTCTCTTTTGTATGACAAATTTCTGTGTCCAATAAACACATATGAATCATACAAGATATACAAGAACATATAAGAACCATTTGAGAACTATATAAGAACCATATAAGAAATATATAACATATATGAGAGCATACAAGCACTAAAGAAGAAACTTGGGACATATTTCTTATACGTTTCGTAAATGGTTCTTATATATCCTATACAGTTCTTGTATAGTTCTTATACAGTTCTTATATGGTTCTCATATGTTCTTATATATATTGTATGATTCATATGTGTTTATGGGACACAAGAAATTTCTCATACGAATGACTTTTTCACGTGGGACCGTCAGTCGTGTGGTTTGCGTGCCGTCCAAGCTACGTGACTACATTACCTTAGTTGTGGTGGTCTCGGAGAGGGGCATACGTCCCGCTGCTCACTTCAATCCTCCTCCCGTCGTTCGAAGCGCCAACAGAATTTAGGTTTCTAAACTGTGTGCTCCACTGTGTATGGTAAAATGCCAAATAGACGATGTGCCTCTAAACGAACGTTTTCCGTAAAATACAATGCAGTTAGCATAGCAGCCACCCGGCGCGTCGAAAGACGGGAGAGGGCGGTGAGAGAGTAGAGAGAGAGCGCGGGGGGGGGGGGGGGGGCTTGGAGGACAGTGGAGGTTTGTGTGCGGTGCGTGTAGGGTGCAAGCAACGTCAGTGAGCAGTTCTGTAACTGAGCTAATCTAATATAATTGATTCCAATGACTACGCTGTGTAGCTAGCGAGGACATCAGTTAAACATCAACGTCACTCTTCTGAACGTCACTTTGGACATGAGCTCAGGCGCGCTTTTTGTGCGCAATTTTATATTCTGCTAAAACACGTAAAAATATGGATTTTAATATATATTAAACAATTAAGTTTTTGCGAAATCCTTCATTTGAACCGGACTCCTTAACAATTATGAACATTATTAGAAATATAATCCCGAAATCGAAAAGAGAAAAGTGAATTATCGGATTTTTGATAATTAGCCTATATACCATGACTATTATTCTGGCATATAATGTTAGCCAGCCTTATAAATACAACGTGAAAAAACGCACTCATCAGATATTCAACTATTTTCGGGTTCTTTTCGTTAAAGTCTGTTTCATTTAAGATCGAACATCCTGTATAATAAACAAAATCGGGCATACGTCTCTATAGGAAACGGTCATAAACCTTCCAATATAGAGTAATTAACAACATACAAGATGCGATAAAACGCTTGAAAAAAAATAACGATATCTGAAGTGAATGCATGGTGAACCCGTAAATTTCATATCCCGATATAATATGATGGCCTTAATAAATTGACTTCAAATAGTATGAATGTTGCTTTGAATCCTGCTGCAGCTTACCCATACTTGCGGTGCCAAGCTTCGGATCTGAAAGAGGAGCCGGAAGATAATGTAGTTCGTTGCCGAACGAGGAGATAGGATATCAAGGTAAAGTTATAAAATTAAAGCGACTATTGAAAAAACTGAGCACGAAATGCTCTTGCTCAAGGCCGTGCCAGCGGACGAGTACGTCCCAGCTAAATTAAAGGCAGGACATTACCCAATGAACCAGGCAAAACTAAGAAGCGAAGCAATCAGACCGCCAAACAGACTTGAAAATGATAGAATATTGAGCGCGCGCGAACGTGAGGGTGAAGACTGAAAACGAGCGCGTCCTTTCGTTTTTCTCTTATCAGAGTCCCTGGAATTCTCGGGGCAGTGCATTTTACCTGACGAGCTGAAAAAAGCACAGCTAGGTCGCTAAACACGTGGAACATAAATATTGGTTTTGTTATGACGTAGCGGGTCGAGTGGCTGAAAGAACGCCGAAAACGTTCCTCCTCCCTTATACTGGAAAGATGCGCACAACTTCGCAAAGTTTGATCATCGCGGACAAAAATATCCCCGCGATCCCTAGGTGGTGCACGAGAGCACGAGACACCGTGCAGAAGACAGAGTTCACACCACTCGCTGCCGGTTATCTTTGGGCAAAAAGAAGAATGAAGGCAGCGTCTTCGTTCTGAACCTCAATACTACGTCCCAAAAAGTAACATAGATTTGGAACCTCTTTCCGAAAAGTCTTCGACATAACCAAGAAACAGGCGCTGGTCATGATGGGCGACTTCAACGCACCCCATCTCGCTTGGGGGTACGGTAGGGAGAGCGCTAAGGGTAGGGACTTCTGGCTGGACGTGCATCAGGGAGGTCTCTCGCTGGTGACCAATTTTAACCATCCTACCAGAACGGGCAAAAGCGTGTGCCTCGATACCACTCCCCACTTGGACGTTCGTCAAGAACGTGTCAGAACCCAGAGTTGTTTAACATTCACGAGAACCTATAAAGTGAGATGTTCATCGTAGCTACCGTGATTAAGGCTGAACCTTCCAAGCCTAAAGGTCACAAACTTAGAATAACGGACTGGAATTTATTCCGCCAAATCCTGGGAACGGAAAATCTGGGCCGTGACATCGACGACGTCGAGTTGTGGGTGGACGTACTACGTAATTGTGCAAAAAGAACTATCAAAACGATCCCCGAAGAAGCCTAACTTAGAGAGGCTGACAGCAGACTGTTACACACGTGGTAATCTAAGAACGGACTGCAGAGCAGGCTGAGCATAAACAAAATCATAATCGTAGGTTACGTAGAAAAGGGTGTATAAGTGTGGCGATGTGGGTTAGTTGGTTCATACTTACGAAAGGAGAAAGAGCGCACAGTAAACGGGGACTAAAGGAAGTGGCAAGCAGGACAGCGCTTGTCTGTTTGCACCTCCTTTAGTCCCCGTTTACTGTGCGCTGCTTGCCTTTTCGTCATTAAGTAGAAGAATAGTTTCATTAAACAGGGACATTGAGGAATACGCGAACAAGCTAACCAAACAGCATTGAAACGACACATCTGAAATGGAAACGCATTCGGGTGTCGCCTAAAACCATGGAACGCTACAAATATCTCATAGTCCTGGAGGTAGCGAGGCTCGGAGCAAGAGTTGCTCGGAGAAGGTAGAGATACAACCATTGGGGCTGACCCAAAAAGGCACTGAAACTGTACACTGCGAAGGAGAATACAGATCTCGATCGGCCCGTCACGGCAGCCGAGGTTCATGCGATTCTGTAAGAACTCCGCGTCCAATCGGCACCCTGAAAGGACGGTATAACCAACAAAATCTAAAAAAAATCTAGAGGCCAGATTTTTGGAAGCACTGACCAAGTACGTACACACGTGCTGGGAAGAGAGGTTATCTCCGCAAGCGCATGACAGGCGGCTGCTGCGTCTGGTTCCGGCTCAGCGAAAAATTGCAAACTAAGAACTTGAGAGACATTTCACTCACGTGCGCGTGTCGCTAGGCAAAGACGCGCGCGATCCTCAAAAGATTGCATGGCTCCGCGTCAACAACGAAGGATTCTTCCCTCCCCCTCCCCCCCCTACTGTATGTTTTAACCCTACTCAGGTACACAAGAAAATGAGCGATTGGAAAATCAATCTAACATTATTTCTTGTTTATTGTGGCCTCCCAAAGAACAAAAAAACAGTGAATAAAACAGTTTGTATTATAAATGAAAAGTTATGGGCTGGGACACATCTGTCCCTATGTACCTTAAGGGAACCACCTCTTTCCAGCCGTGGCCGCTACGTCTTCGCGTTGTGGAATTCCTGAAAACAGTTCCTTGCTACCGTGAAACACAAGTGCACTTCACAAACTGTGCAATAGTTGAACGTGCGGTTTTCAACCTTTGACTTCGCGCAATTCGCGCAGCGCTTGCGAGAGTCACCTTTGGCCATTTGGTGTTCTGGGGCGATGGGCTGCGTCAACGTCGCAACGCGTCTCTGCGTCTGTACAATTCCTGTCAGTCCTCGTTGGCGACTAGAAAAACTGCCGATAAGGGAGCGCGCCACAGCTTGTCGGAATTCCAGCGAGGTCAGAGCAGGTATATTAGCATTTTTCGCTTGCAGCTTCATGTAGCAAATGTAGGCATTGTTGACTCCAATGTCCAGGAGATCAAAAAATATTCTGAGATAATACTTGATCTTCGATCGCCTGTCCACTTCATAGGTTACCTTTTCTGGTCCATCAAGTCGACTCCGCCCATAGCTTTGTTGTATTCCTTTACAACCAAGGGACAATGGACATCCAGTTTTTCTTTCCTCCCAGCGGATCGCCGTTGTACAAGAACAGTTTGGACGGGGGAGATGAAGTTGGAGAGCAAAAGAACGGCCCGGTTGTCCATCCATTTCACACAGGCAATGCCATCCGCACTAAAAGACGCAATATCTCCTCTTTTCATTTCCTTGTCGCTCGGAAAATTGGTTGGCATGCCCTTTCGGTTCGCACGCACGGTTCCACATGCCTTGATGTCGCGTTCGGAAAGCTCCACCTGCAAGGCCGGTGAATTGAAAAAATTGTCGAAAAAAAACTCACAGCCAAGTCCATTCAATCCGTCTGTGAGCTGGAGCACGACTGACTCTCCAAGCCCCATGGCAGTGCCTTCGCTCTTCTTCCCAGTGTACATGTCACACTGAAACAAGTATCCTGTCTCTGAGTCGCAACGGCACCACATCTTGAAGCCCCAGCGAATTGGTTTGTTTTTTATGTATTGCTTCATGATGTTGTGGCCTTTGAACTTGACCATGTGCTCGTCAATGGACTGCCGCTTCGTCGGAGAAAGCGCAGCTTGAAACGCCTCGTTGCAATGGTCAATAACAGGTCGCACCTTATAGGCTCTGTCAAAGTTGGGCTCCACTCTACCGGGCTGAGACTCGTTGTCTGCAAAATGCAGAGCGCTACGAATCTCCTCAAAGCGATGAAGAGGCATCACAGCGGCAATGAACGGCACACCAAGGTCAGGTAGCGTTGACCAATAGTTCCTCAGAGCTGGCAACACGTGGTAACTCATGACGAAGTTGATTCCCAAAAACGCTTTCATTTCTTCGTTCGTTGTTGAGAAAACAATTCCATTTTGTTGCGTGTAACGGATGCTTTCTTTTACGAGTACGTCAGAAACCAGCGTATCGAAGTTCATCACTGCCAAAAAAATCGCAAGTGGTGTGACGACGCTGCCTTCATCTTGGTCCGGTGCGCACTGCACCAGCCCGTACTCCACTCCGGCGTCATTTCTAAATCTCCTTGCTTTGTGGGACTTTTTCCACGTGATTTCTTTTGAAGCTTTTGTCACGGTAGTAGGGCTGGGCGCTTTCGATGTCGGGAGAGACGCCGATCGTCTGATGCGTTTACTCGGAGGATTTGAAGGCCCCTGTTTGTCTGGATGCTCAATGTCAACCTCCGCCCCAACGTTATCCACGTCTTCCTCCAAAAAGTCAAAATCTTCACCGTCAAGTTTTAGCACGGTCTCATCATCGCTCTCATCGGCAAACAAGATCTGGTGGATTTCTTCCTCCGAAACTAAGAATTTACGCAGTTTTCCAGCCATCTTCCTGCAAGACAAAAATCAGCAGTTAGAGAAAGAAATGAGGGCAGCTCACAGGTACATAGTAAGCAAAAGAAAAATACCATTCATTTTACTTATGTGACATATTTGAAGGCGAAATGGCACAAGCGGCGTTTCCGCCAACGCATTCAAAACAGAAGCGAAGTTCCGTCACGGTACATAGGGACATATGCGTCCCAAGCCAGTTCTTCTCCAACTAAAGTATAATAGACACTGACGCTTCCATTGATTTTGGTTCCTCGGTAATTATACGGCCTAACGAACCTATTTATGTCAATGTTTGATTGATAGCACACGACAACTGGCAATAAATTACACTTACTTTGTCAGGCAGAAGACGCTTCGCTCCTCCTTCACAACCGCCTCGTTTTGGCGGGATTTTGGTGCCAGTGTTGCCGACCCAAACTTCATGTTCCGTCAAAGCAAACTGAAGAGCGTCGAATGCGCAACCTATACGGTTATGCACGGGGTAGTTTTTTAGATACACCGGTTTTAATTCCGGGGACATATGTGTCCCGTGTACCTCAGAGGGTTAAACATCAGATCATTGGCGGTAACTGGAGCTCGTTCCTGGACACCAAAGCAATGCTCGGATAGGACAAAACAAAACCGCCCTCAAGGCTTTTGGAAGCCCACATCAACCATATAAGTGCAAAAGCAAATCAAAGCCTTGGTTTTCTAAGACGAAATCTTCACATGGCGAACTGGAAACAAAGCTTGTAGCATATACTACCCTAATTAGATCTCAACTCGAATACGCTTCGATAATATGGAATCCACATCAGCTTTTTTTGACACAAAAACTCGAATTAGTGCAAAACAGAACCACACGCTTCATTCTTAAAAACTACACGCGTACAAGCATCACCCTCACTAAAGGAAAAACTTGGGCTACCACCTCTTGCAGACAGAAGGAAAATCTCAAGACTTGCATCATTACATACTTTGTATTACCACTGCCCATCGAAGAGAGAACTGTATTGCCGGGCTGCACCGCATATTTCCGCGCGTACTGACAATTCGCAAAAACTTCATTTGGTCACTCCACGAACAAACCTCTTTAAATTTTCACACATTACTAGTTAGCTTCATACGAATGGAACTCTCTTCCTGATAATATTGTAATCATCCAAGAATCCTCTGCTTTCAGAGATTCTCTTTAATACTTACTTATACGCATATGCAACCGTAACACCTGTTTTCTTGTTCTATTTCTTTTATGTTTGTGTTTTGAATAATGTTGCACTTGCCCCCCTTATGTAAAGCCCTACGGGCGCTTTAAGCGTATAATAAATGAAATAAATGAAATGAAACAACATCAGTCACGATGTCGTCTTATATAACTTACATAAATCGGAGGTGGGTCGTAGAACGTACGACTACGTGAAGAACTTGCTTTCTGACATAACAACTGAGGTAAATGTTTGTGGGGTGCGATCGGGCGATCTGGAGTTGGGATGCAGAGGAACGCCGCAAGCCTCCGTCCTCTAACCCTTCCTCTTCAGCGTCGCCATGGTCGGACTTTCCGAAGCACTAGATCGCATAGAAAGCCTAAACTACTCTTTATGCTAATGACATCCCTCTCTGGGTCTCCGGAGGTAGTGATGGTCACATTCAGGACACTTTTCAAGCAGCGATCGATGCTGTCGAGAATTACGTAATGCCGAGGGGACTTTTGCGCTGCCAGAAAAGTCGAAGCTACTGCTCTATCAGCCCATGCGGAGAAGGCGTCACCACACTCAGGAAGTTCCCAAAATGTATTTCTTCGTGAACGGCAATCTCGTACCTGTCGTGGAGAGTATCCCAGCAAATACCGTTGATACTAACACAGGAAACTCAACCAAAAATATTGGCGGGAGACACAGTGGTGGTGTCATCTCATGGCGAGTAGTGGTCAAGTCGGTGCTGAAAATTAAATTGATATCAGTCATGTGCTCCACTCCCTTCACCCCTTACACTATCGTTAAAAAATACATAGCTGCCGATTAAAATTGAGAAACCATTGGTTATGGCACTTTTGTATGAATTGGCGTGTTCAAGAAAGTTCATACGGAAATCAGTAAAGTTGGTTTTCATATGGACATTTTGTAGTTAAATGCCGATTTCAGGCCATTAGTCATTATTACTAGTTATTTGACTATTTATATGTTAGGGCAACTTCAAGCCGTTATTATTAGCTCAAATTTAACTATATTGCGATATTTATGCTCTTAAGGGTGAGATTGGCTTCAAGTGGCCTATACTGGCTTCTGGGAACTATTCTTGAACAGATCATTTTCACTTGGCTATGAATGACTTTTAGCGACTATTATTTACACCTCTGAGGCATTGCTGTTTCAGGGTTGGGATTAAATTCATGTGAATATTATTGAATATTGGAATATGTTTCTGGTCAGATCGACTTGAAATGGCTATACTTGACTCTCAGTTGCCATTATTGAATTTTATGCGATTGGCATGTTCAAATATTTGATTGACTTCACTGGGCTGGTATTGCCTATAGGCATCTGCTTGACCTGGTTGGCTCGAATTGGCAAGTAATGGCTATTCGTGAATATAGTTGACAATTCTGTTTTATTTCGGTATTTATGAATGAAAATTACTTCAAATACCTATTATTGGCTATAATCATCTATTTTTATTAGATTGGCTTGAAATGGCGATACATGGCTATCAGCCACTATTATTTACAGTTTATGCAATTGGAGTGTGTATAGACTTGAATGATTTCAACAGGATAATATTGGCTATAGAAATCTACTTTTTACTTGGTTGGTTTGGCTTGGCTAATATGGGCAATAGACATCTATTCTTGACTTGGTTGGCTTGAATTGGCTATTATTGGCCATAAGCATTTGTTCCTGACCTGGTTGTCTTGAATTGGCTTCGTATGGCTGTAAGTGACTAGTATTCATAATTAGCAGCTATTTCTAAGTTTACAAACTGGAACGGCTTCCTGTGGCTACTTTTTGGCTATTATAATCCATTTTTTATCAGATTGACTTCAAATGGATACGAATGGCTATTCGTGAATATAGTTGACAATTCTGTGCTATTTCGGTGTTTATGGATGAAAATTACTTCAAACGGCTATTATTGGCTATAAGTATGTATTTTTTTTAGATTGGCTTGAAATGGCTATACATGGATCTCAGCAGCTATAATTTCATAATTTATGCAATTGAAGCGTGTATAGATTTCATTGACCTCAACTTGATATTATTGGCTATAGCACCAATCCTTGACAAGTTAGGCTTGGATTGGCTAATATTGGCTATAAGCATATCTGTTCCTGACCTGGTTGGCTTTGAATTGGCTACTAATGGTTATAAGTGACTAGTATTTATAATTAGCAGCTATTTCTTTGTCTACAAACTGAATGGCTTCATGCGTGTTATTTTTGGGTATTACCATCTATTTTTTGCCAAATTGCCCACGAATGTCTTTTTCGCTAATTTAGTTGAGAATTCTGTACTATTTCATGTTTATGGATGAAAATGACTTTAGGTGGCTTCTATTGACTATAAGCATCCATTTTAGTTCGATTGGCTTAAATATGGCTATTGAGAATTTGTAATTACAATTATGATCTGTTTCTATGCTCATGAACTGGAATGATTTTCAGTGGCTATTGTTGGCCAGTAGCATGCAGCAGTCAATATGTCCAGTGTTGCCACCAACAAAGATGACGACGCAACTCATTGGAACAAGCGCGACGGCACGTGGATTAAACAGAATGTTTTCGTCCAAGCTCCAAGTCGGTCGCACCATTTCTTCCATACTCAACAAACAATACACCAGATAGCATATATTTTATACCAGAGTGGCTTCAAGAAGCTGACAATGGTTATTTGTGAGTTAATTCACATATTTTGCACTATTTCAGTGTGTATAAATGAGTATGGTTTCAAGTCGCCATCTTGGCTTAAAGAATGTTGGATCTTTGCATCTTACAATGATGCTGTTTGAATTTTTGAAATACCGTTGAAATAGCTATTATTGACCTTTTCACTGCTCCTTGCCAGGTCGGCTTGAAATGGACATATGTGCCTTTATTGTGATTAATATTAACTTTTTGCAGATAGTTTGCTTACAGATTTGATTGACTTCAACTGGATTTGATTTGCCATAAGCATTTATTACTGACCTGGGTGTCTTGAATTGGCTACAAACGACCCTTGGTGCCTATTAGCCACAACGTTCTGCTATTCCATACTTACGAAAGAGAATGGCTTCAAGTGGCTATTCTTGGCCTTAGCATCTATTAGGAATAAAATCAGCCTAAAATATTCCAGATTGAATATTATCGGCAATCATTGACAATACTGGCTATCATGTTCCTAGCAATAGCCACTGCTAGCAGCCTGAAATCATATGTCATAAAATTAGATGCTAAAAGCCAACGATACCCACTTGAAGTCATTCCCATTTATAAACTGAGAAATCACATTTATTTGTCAATAATATTCACTAATAGCCATATGCAGTCATTTCAAACCGATCTATTATTAATAGATGCTCATTGCCAATAATAGCTAGCTTGAAGCCACTGTCAATGCATAAACGTTGATATAGTATTTTTTATTATTATACCTACCAGTAGCCATTGGTAGCCATTTGGACCCAATCTATGTAAAACAAGACCTACTAATCACCAATAATGCCCAATTGAAGCCATCCCATTTTGCAGACACTGGAATAGCTAATAATAGAAAATACTTGGTATTATAGTCATTTCTAGCCATTTCAGGTGCCAATCTGATATAAATACATGCTTATAGCCAATAATAGCAACTTGAAGACATTCACATTCATGAACAACTGAATATCAGAGAAATGTCAATGGTACTCATTAATAGCCATTGCTAGCCACTAGAACCCACCTGACTTTGTAAATATAAAAAGCCCATAACTATCAGCAATTGTCACTATATAGCCATTTGGAGTCATTTCAAGCCAATGTAATAAAAATAATTGTGTCTAGCTAATAAAAGTCACGTGTAGCCATTTTCATCCATAAGCACTGAAATAGCACAGAATTTTTAATTATACTTGCTAATAGCCATTGCAAGCCACTAAAAGCCATTCCAGTTAGTAAACACTAAAATTGCTCATAACTATCAAGAATAGCCACTAATAGCCATTTGTAGCTGCTTCAAGCCAGTCTAATGAAGAATCGATGCTTATTGCCAATAAAAGCCAATTGTAGCCAGTGTTTTTCCTCAAACACTGAAATAGCACAGAATTGTCAACTATACTCGCTCATAACCATTGCAAGGCATTTAAAGCCAACCTGGCCAGAAATAGATTATAGTGGCCAATATTGTAATGTAGTGTGCTTTTGTTTGTTTTGTGTATCAAGGTTTTTGTAAAATATTGGCGAAACCAATTGTAACACCAATTATAATTGGACGTGTTATTCTACAGACTTTCTTCCTTAATCAATCTTTTTAGCAAAGTCGTTATTATTAACACTTTAACTTATTCTAAATTCGTCCCGTCTTGCATGTAGCAGCATCGCATAAGCATGCGAACAAATGTTTCCGACGTTTTCATGTTTGTATTTCGTCTTGCTTTGTCGTCGGTTGTGTTTATTTAGTATCCTCTACAGAATATTTTTAAGTGTAACAGAGTTAAAAACAAGAAAATTAAAGCAATATATATTCGGTTTTTGCAGGTGAGTTGCACGGCCAGGGAGCATAGCTTGTGAGGCTAATCGCACCGATCAGTCGGCTTATTAATTAAATATTGTTTATCGCTTTCTAATTAGTTAAAATAGACATTTCGCTTCAATTAGAAACTTAATGAGAGTCATCGAAAACCACTAAATGAACTCGTCTCAGAAATTTATAAGGCAGGGTCAGCGTTTTAGGTGTTCCGTAAAAATGCAGAGTTTCGACTAGTTTCTAGTTTTGTTTTTTTATGGGGAGCGCATTTTTGTGCCCTTGATTCTCCTCTCCCGTGGCCGAGACCCGCAACACACGTGCGTCATAGTTCCCGCCATCCTACAACGGAGGCGAGGAGGTGGCTTCGCGCCACGACCACTAGGAAGCGGTACCGCGGGAGCAAAGAATCGCTCCGATAAGAAACCGGAAGCTAGAAACGCAACCAACATTAGTGTTTCTTTTTTTTTTCGGAACGGCGTAAAATGCTTTTTGTGCTGTTTGTCCCCTTTTTTGTAAGAATTGATCCAGTGGTTTTTGAGGGAGCTAAGTAGGTTTCTAATTGGAATGGTATGTCTATCTTCACTAATTAAAAATCACTTTCAAATTTTTAATAATTAGCCTTCTGATCGATACAATCATCTTCCTATACTCTGTCTCCCTATCCTTGCAAATCACCTGTACAAACCGAATAAGTGTAGCTTTAATGGCGTTTTTTTGTTTTGTTTTAATCTGTAACATTTAAAAGGAAACATTTTGTATATTGTTGCGAATATTTCGTAATGTTTGTTTCTAACCGTTTTATTTAAATATGAATAATTCTGAAGAAAGATGTAAATAATAAATTTACAATTTCCTTAAACAATTCAATTTATTTAACGCGGTTCATGCATTTGAGCTCAGTTGATTTACCGGTATTCACTTAACTTTTTTCAATCCACTTCACAGCAGATCTGGGAAGCAGTGAAGCGGTTTCCATCCCATAAAAACGGAATTGCGTTGTTTAATCTCTTGAATCTGAAGACTCCAAAGAAGGTGTGCTAACACGTGTTATTTCTAGTGCTGCAGGCTATCAGCAAACTAAGGGGATTCCAACATATTAGTGAAAAAATTTTTTTATTCAGTTTATGTGCCAGTGCAGCGAACGGCAGCTGCACTGGCACGTGCTGCTTCGTTCCAGTTCTGAAGGAGTTTAGACCCACAATCTTGAAAACAAATGTCAATAACAGGTGTCACCAAGCTTTTCGCTAAGGGGCTAGATCAGGTATATGTCGCTGTCTCGAGTGCCGGAACAAAATCAGCGAAAATCAGCGCAGCTTTCGAGGAGGAGGATGGAGAGTTCGAAGGGAGGGTATGCCCCCTCCTCTCCTCCCCTTTCCGCCTCCTCTCTTGCTCCCTCAAATTTAGCGAAAAACATTTCCGCGCTACATTTAGAGGAACAAAATTCCCCGCTAAATTTAGCGGGAAATATTTCGCTACATTTGATAGAGGAATTTTTCCGCTGAATCTTGAGAGGAAATTTTGCGAAAAATATTGCGGGGAAATCTTTCCCGCCAAATTAAGCTGGGAGTTTTTATCGCTAAATTGAGCGTGAAATTCTTTCCGCCAAATTATGTGGGTAAATTGTTTCGCTAAATTTAGCCTGTAGTTCTTTTCACTAAATTTTGCAGGGAACTATTTCCACTAAATTTAGCGGGAAATGTTTTTCCAAGAATATTGCGAGGAATTTGTTCGCGTTGAAATTTAGCGAGGACATTTTTTCCGCTAAAATTAGTGGAAATATTTTTCCGCTAGCGGGTAAATGTTTCCGCTAGCTTAAGCGGGAAAATTTGGTTCGATTAATTTAGTGGGAAAGTTTTTGATAAATTTAAAGGGGAATTTTTTTGCTAACGTTAGCGGTGAATCTTGTCCTGCTAAGTTTAGCAAGAAAAGTTTTCCCGCTTTAATTAGCGGAGACTATTTTTGGCAGAAAACATTTTCTCCTCCGCCTCCTCCTTCCTCGTGACCCTTATGACATTACTGCTCACCCTCATGACGTCATAAGTGAAGTCATTATGAGAAACTTCCTATAATGCAACGCCCGGTTACGCCGAAGCTCATGGCGACGGCGACGGCGATGCCGCTCAAGCAGGAAACGGGCGCCTAAGAGCTGCGCTCTAGAATTGAAAGCTATACTTCGTTTCACCTCACGTCCGGACGCAGCGGACGCTGTGAACCACCCCAGCCAATCCTGCTCTGTGGAGGTAGCTGTTTTACGCGCTTCCCTGTGCCCTATCTTCAAGGTCACGTGACACTCACATGGCATTGGGTTGGATCCGGTGGCTTGTAGCATCAGCTGCGCGCGAACGTAAGGTTAAGCGGAGTACAGAGTGCCATTTAAATAAGCAGAATATAAGGAGGATCAATACATGTACTTTATATTTTAAATTTAGTATTTTGCTAAAAACTATGACACGACAAAATACTGGAGGCAGAAACAACTTAACAGCTTAAATCAAATTGCATAGGAGCTTTGGCACATTCTAACGGAGCAAAAAACTAATCAGAATCATTGAACTAATGCTGACAATATGCAATAGATACGTCACAGAAAATGAACAATATACATGGGAATACATGGACATTTTAACATACAAGGTTACCGTATATGAAACAGGGGCTCTAAATGGTGATCCTGGAGAGGTCTATGTCCAGTTAATAATGCGGCGAGAGAACACGCCCTACGATGAACAGTGTTTCATTGTTGTTATTTTCTTTTCGCATTTATTGCTGGAAGGACAAGGCAGCACCATGATGCAAGTGTATGGCGTTGGTATTTGAAACATAATTTCGAGTATATGTATCTGTGCACCGAAATACTATTTGATAAAAGGTTTATCTATTAAATATAAAAGGTATATCTCAGAAATTAATTGCTTGTATCGCGATCCTCTGCCAGGCTTGGGGATGCCGTTATATTTTTCGTCCAAAATTAACTGTCGGTTTTTTATGATAAACTAAACACCCTCTTTCGTTGCTGTTTTTTTAATTCACCTACCCCACAAACCTATGTACAGGCGGAAATCATAGTATTCTGGTATATATGATAGTCACGAATATTAAACTGGGAAGAACAAGGCAAAAAAGGTTGTTTGAAAAGCTTGTTTTGCCGTTCAGTTTTGTCTCAAATTCAGACAATTTGGGCAGACGTGTTTTCTCGAACATGCCAACTCGTTGTTTTTCTTCAGTACCTACGTAAGTCACTGAGGGCGACAATGTTTTAGGGGAATTCGGGATGGTAGCTGTGAATTGATGAGTTTGTGGTAAGGAGCATGTGCATAAACGATCATTAACTCGAATAATACTGGCCTTGTCATTTGCACTTTCCACGAACTGCTCACTCCAGCCCCTGTTTTGAAAATAAAAATATATTTTGTTATCTATGTTCCAACATTTTTCTATAATGTTTTGGCGTATCTCGGTGTTATCCTGTTACTTAAAGGCAAATCTACCTCAGCATTTGTATTTTGGTTTTATAATACAAGTATTTTTGAATTCTTTATTCCTGTACACTTTTTAAAATTTCTCTGCCCTGTCCTTTTTTCGGCTATCTTAGTTTACAGTGTAAGTCACTGTTGAGGCGGTCGTTTCTTTTCGCGCACTTATTATTTCACCGTTAGCAGCGGGCCTCTTACAAGGGTGCCCTCCGTGCCGCGGGCCGGGTTTCATTTGATGGCCTGCGGCCTGCCGTGGGTCGCATCTGGCTCGCTGGCCCGGGTTTGAAGACTCCTGGTTTACACAGTCCTTCCTGTAGGGACTGACAAACTTGTAACCTATGTTCCTTCAGGAATGGGGAAATTGTGTCGCTGTAAGCTAGAGGCGCAATGTTCCTCCGTCGTCTGCATCAAATTGTGACGGCCCCCCAATGAGCGAATTTAGCCGAGTAAGGTCCAAAGGCACACTGACAGAATATTTATGCTCGCCAAGGCTTTTATTTGTACTTTACATATGAATGCGCGGTTACCGAAAACAATTTCCGGCTCAATATTCAACTTTTAATCCCGAAAACCGCCGAATCGAGAACTGACCATTTTGATTCACGATTTGCTTTCTTCTTCAGGGTCACCAGTCGATCAGACACACCTACAAAATATTATGAGTCGTAAATCATCAAAAACACATACTTCATAAAACAAAACAAAAAAAGATCTACGAAACATATTTTGGTGGCTTCGGAGAAACTGCAAATAGCTTGACTGAAAAAAACATGTTGCACAGAGTACCAGAACTACATGTACTGCGTAATTCTCCACATGGCGTCGCATCGTTGTAAGTCGTGGGCTGTACGGCTAGACGAAACGTCAAGCAGGAGGTGGTTGACGTTTGCGTGATTTTCGTCTGCCTTGCTCTGGCACAATTTAAAGAGAGAAAAAAAAACTCGGTCGGGTGTAGTTACATTACTTCCGGCAGCTCCATCTTCGTCCTCTTCATGTCTTCCTTCTCCGGTTCACGCGTGGCTGCTATGAACTTCGTGCTCATGTTTCAGCTTCCAGCAGTTATGTTTTTTTTGTATTCATTAAAATATACGGGACTATGTCGCAAAATATTTTTGGGTAGACATCTGACACCAATACTAAATCGCTTCACAATATATTTAAAAATGAAATGTCGGGGGGGGGGGGGGCATTATCGCTTTAACGAGGACGACGAGTCTACCACCGGGGTGAGAGGAGTAGAAATTAGAACTGATGCAAGGACTTCTCGAGCACTGTTTATTGTAAATCTAGACTTCTCGCTAATAAAAATAAAAAAGATCTTGCGGATAGGTTAGTCATTCTGTGTTCTCGTAAGTGAGCAATGCGATGTTAAACGAAGACACACCGAAGACCTCTCACTTCGCGCAATTTACCTCTTCAGTTCAATTAAAAAAAAACGTTTAATATCATTAAAAAAAAAAAACAGGTGATGGGAATGGGAGATGTGCGCAGATGACGACTAGGCCTGGGCGCTGGCACGAGGGAGAGGTATTAGGGGCTAAATGAAGACGTCCACTTCGGATTTACGAATAAAATTCAGGAGTCCACGCAGGATCCTTCGATCATGTTCTCTTGCCGAGTGGATGGGTCCGCCCCTCCAGTGATGTGATTTCTGCTGGCCGGTGTTTCGACCTTTCGTCTTTGTATTTAGGACATCCCACAGGGGATGATGGATGTCTGCCTTGGCCCGCATGTCGCGTAGCTGTGCAGAGGCCTCATATTTGCCTCTACTCCATGATGCAACTTGTGCAGGTGTAAGTGCCGTGTTTGTCCGGAACTCTGGTTAAGAGAACATGCCCTCGCCTTCTGAATCTCCGGTGATAGAGGTCAGGGAACGGCGGCTGGGTCAGGTTCTCTTTGAGTTCTAGCTAAATAGTTTTCCTTGATCCGGGCCCTGTCCTCGGCCGGGTAGTATTCCTCTGCTTCCCAGTTGGCCTGGCGATGCCCGATCAAGAGCGATGAGGCCGTAACTGTGGTCATGCTGTGGCTGCTCTTCGTCTGTGCCGCGGGGAGAATCAAAGACGCGCGGGTTAGGCGGTGAGATGCTTCATTTCCGGGGATGCCCGACATACCGAGTATCCGCTCTATTCTCTTTTGTGTTCCTTTGGATCGGAGGTTCGAGTCGAGTTTCTTATTCTTCCCGACTGTTCGGCGGGGCTGTTTTTAGTTCTTTATTCGTTCACTGCGTCCTGAAACTCCGTAAAGATTCTGAGATTCTTGGGTAGGCTGTCGGGGTGTGCGATGGCCGTCTCAAGGGCGAAGCGGATGGCTGCGAGTTCTCCCTTTTGGTAGAGGTGCCAGCGGGAAGGCATTCTGCTTTTACGTGCAGGAGCGATGGGAACATGTCGGCTGCAGTCTTCAGGGTGATGGAGCCTTCCATCGAAGCAGAGTTCGTGTAAGCAGCCATGATCTTAATTCGGCCCAACGATTGCACCATCTTGCAGTGTCTTTCGGCTCTGCGTTCTGCTTGTTTGGTGTCCCCATTTCGAGCGCAGCTGGGCTTGCTTTCGGTGATAGCTGGAAGATCATCCCATAATGGGAATTGTTCAGGCACACTTGGAAGGTGCTCTACAAGTTTTCGAAGAACTTCCATGATGCTGCTTCCTTGCTGCGTGAGCCTTGAGGCTTTCGTCGTGCGTCCTGATCCTGGCCTAAACGACATCGTGCAATTCGTTGATCTGGGCGTACTCTTTTAGTTTACTAAGAGGAGTAAACCTCGGCAGGCCAGTGATTACTTGTCTTGCTTGGTTATTCAGTGTCTCCAGTCGTTTCCATTGAGACTTGTTGAGCCAGAAGTGGCGGGTCCAGCAACAGACGCGCGGTAATGCGAAGGCCTTTGACATGTTTCTGGCGATGCGTGCTATCGCACCTCCTCGTGCGCTGCCGATCCTACGGATGGCTTTGAGAACCATGTTGCAGTGTTTGATAGTTCGTTGCATCCAGATGTATGCTCTTCCGCATTCCTCAATCGTAATTCCAAGAATTTTGACCCGCAGGGAGGAGTGGATCTTCCTTGCAGCCTGTACGAGATTGAGTTTCTCGCTTAGCTTGGCTTTCCTGAGCCTGAGATATGTCACTACGGTATAGTTCGTTTTCTCGGTTGCTGTTTGCTTTCCTACCCTGCATAGGATGGGCCTCAGTGGTGTCTAGGCCGGCTTGGAGAGTCTCCTGCTTCTTATGGATGTCTGTTCCTCGTGCCCATATAGAGATGCCATCTGCATGCACGGTGAAGCCTAGTCCGGGAATCTAGCTGACTTCATGGGGCAGGGCCCCCATCCCCAGTTTGAAATGTGTGGGGGAGAGAACGGAGCCTTGCGGGACTCCCACTCGGTTCGCTCTCAGCTCACTCTCGTGCGTGCCGAGGTGCACCGGAGTGTTCTCCCCTCGAGAAAGTTCTTCATAAAATTAAGCGCCCTGCCGGTGATGCCGAAACGACATGCCTCTACGATGATTAAAGCTTGGGGAACCGAATCAAATGTCTTTTTGATGTTGATTGCTACGATAGTTCTAATGGTTTTGTGCCCCGGGCTGATTTTGCAGATGACGTCTGCCAAAAGTAGGGCGAGACTATCTTGAGTGCCAAGACAGACAGAACCTGAAGCCTGTCTGGGCCGGGTGAAAGGCTCCTGAGGACTCCGGGCGCCAGCCAATTTGTGACAGTACCATGCGCTCCATGACTTTGCAACTGCATGACATGAGCGATATGGGCCCATAATTGCCGAGTGAACCTTTGTCCTTGCCAGCTTAGGAATCGGAACGACTGCAGGGTGCTTCCATTGATCGGGAAGTTTTTCCATGTCCCAGATGTGATTAATTCCTTTTAGGAGTTGCTCCTTGGTGCTTTCGGGAAGGTTCTTTAGCGACTCGTATCGTGATGTTGTCCTGTCCAGGCGCTGAACGGGATTTCCTTTGCGGTGGGCCAGCTCAAGTTCTCCCATAGTAAATCGTTCGGACCATGCCGTCGTCTGGAGCAAGGACTTCTGTGTTATACGGGACCAAACAGCTCATCGGGCCGGGTTGAGGAAAAAAAGGTCCCCGGCCCTCGACGCGAGTTGTTCTTCCGTCTTGCCCATCTTCGATGGCGAGCGTGAGTGTCGCGCGCTTTCGTATTCTTCTTCCCGAGCATGGCTCGACTTGTCGCCCAGAGCTTGGCGATCGACGCCTTGTCAGCTGAGGCAAGAACTCTACTGTAGCCAACGATTCGTGTCCAGTTGTTGGGCGTAATCGGTTGGCTTCCGTATTGACGCGCGTAATCGCTCGCCTAGCTTGCGGCGTCTTACGTCCCTTGAGGCACCGCTGCACCGCTTGGAGGCGCTTGGCCCAGAGGCGTAGTAGGTGGAGGTCAGGAGTCGGAGCGCCGTCTTCGATATTCGATTCTAGGGCGGCTGCCTTCATGGCGCTCTTGAGAAGACACAAAGCTGGATTTTGTGCACTCGTCTGCTTCTAGCAGTATCTTAAACTTATCCCAGTGGATAGTCTGGACTACCATTTTCTTTATCTTTTCTTTGACCTTCCATGTAGGCGAAAACTCGTAGAAGATCGGGAATTGGTCTCTGCCCCAGGAATCCTTAGAGCATTTCCACTTGTGGTGTTGTGTATGTGTGTACGATGTCCTGGCGAGGTCCGGGGTAGTGTCTTCCTGTCTGCCAGCTCCAACCCTCGTTTCGGTTCCTGCCTTGTTGACGAGATGTACACGGTAAGTCTGCATCTCCCCAGCAGCTCTTCCTGCACTACCGTGGTTGAAGTCGTAGCCCCACGCCCGGAGGTGGAGATTAAAGTCCACGACGTACAGTTTCTGTTCTCTGTGGGTGGAGGTCGTGCAGGTGCGCGATCTACCCGTGGTTATATATTTTTCTATGTACGGGTCTGTAATAGATAGACGTGAACATGACGTCTTGCTGCGAACCGAAGTTCTGACCGCCACTACTTCTAGATTTTCCTTGCAGTGAGGCGTAAGGTCGATATGTTACGGTGGCCACTCCATTTTGACATAAACAACAACCTTCCCGGGAGGTTAGCTGATTGACTTGGGCCTTTTAATGTAATGAATGGGCTGGAGTAGGCCGTGTAGCCTGTAAAGTTGATGTCGGTGACGTTGGATTCCTAAAGCAGTAACGAGCTAGCTTTCTTGTTGGGCTTATCAAACAATAAAATTAATTATAATATATTACCTTTATTGGCTCAGGAGAGCCGTGACACCGCGGAAAGGCGACAGCCCGGACCATGGAGGCATGCGGTGCAGCGTCACAGTGACCCGAGCTCTCCGCCCTTGAGCAGTCGTAGGCAGTTTCATTGAAGCACTTTTATATTATCTTGAGTGAAGGTTGATGAGTGTGCTCTATCGATTATGATTGATTGATTGATTGATTGATTGATTGGTGAGGTTTGATGCTGCAGGGTTCTTGCCTTCCTTGAGCAAGTCGGCCCACAGAGAGGAGGCGCTGGGTGGGATTTCGGTCAGCAGCAGTGTGTTTTTTTTTTTTTTTTTTTCGCTGCTGACTTCTCTGTTCGCGATCTCCGTTGTTGTTAGACATGCACCACCTTGTACTTTCTTGCTTCCCCACGCATTTTTTGTTCGTTCCTTGCCAGGTCGGGCACATGGTCCGCGCCAAGATGTCCCGCCATCTTGCATCCTTAACTTGAAAGGTGCGTTAGGAGTGGGGTTTCCTGTTGATTTGGGTAGTGGTGGTTACCTCATGGTGTTTGCCAGGGGAAGGCTTAAAAATGAGACACTGCTTTGGTCGGTATAGCCTTCAGGTCGTCGGCTCTAGCTGCTGTTCTTTTTTTAAGGCAAACAGTAAATTAAGTATCTCCTGCTCTGTCACGGGGCTAAGAAAAAATTGAGCTTGCAGATCCAAACGAAGGCATGCAAAAATGAATACTACTACTAGGTGAGGATGCAGCGGAAGAGGGCACGGATATTAAGAAATGCTTGTTAAATTTATCAGCCATTGAGGAATTAGAATACAAATCGCGATCAATCAATAGCTCGTTATAGAAGTATATCATGTGGCCGAGTGATAAGGCTCCCTATGCTATTCCAAATGTTTTGGTAATCAGTATAAATTAAGGAGAATTTATTGCCATAATGTAACTTACCAACTTTCTTAATATCTGCCTTTAACTTATTTCTATATTTCTTATATTCGCGTAATATTGCTTCATCCCTTGTTTTTACGAAATTATCGTTAAGTTTATTGCGATGATTGATTCGTTTGTACACATCATGAGTTATCCAAGATTTTTTTATTATTTTTCTTTACATTTCAAACATGAAATGCTTCACCATAGCATTGTTTTATTTTATGTATAAATATATATTAACATGTACTAGGTTTCTGCTCGCCATATACGTCATCCCAATGTATGGATGATATCATGTCACCGAATTTATGTATACTATCATAATTGAAGCATCTTACGGTTGCGAAAGCCCCTTCGTTATAGTGTTGGCTTTTCGTATTTTTTTCTAGAAGTATGAACGATACAAAACATCGGCAAATGATCACTTAGAGCGTATGAAAAGATTCCAGAGGTCACTTCTGTGTGTACGTGACTTGTAGTACATAAATCAATAAATGTAGCGCTATCATGAGTTACTGTGGTTGGTTTGTTCGTAACGTTATGACACCCAGAAGGTTCCATGATGTCAAGAAATTCTCGACACAGCGTCTGTGAACCCAGAAGATTGATATTGAGGTCACCTATTAGTAGGACTGGCAAGTTTATTGCACTAACATGCTGCAAGAGATTACTTACGTAATTCGTAAATCCAAGCCACTCTTGAACCAATGTGGAGAAAGGAAATTCGAACGTGGAGATATGAAACATGCTGTATGCAAGACAGATTGTAGGTCACTATGCTTGTTCGGGGTGCGTCCTGATCAATCCATCGAGTGGAGACTTCCCTATTAAAGGGCCTCTGAAAAGAGATGTTTTTCTTTCCTAAAGCATAATCGAAACACGCTTGTCAAAAAAAAAGTTTCTGCGAAAAAAAAGTAGATCTCTAGTGACGGCGTGAGAGGTGATTTAATCGGCAGTCACGTCCTCACCACTTGCTTTCTTTCTCGGCATTTCAGGCGCTTAGAGGAGAGGTCGATTGGCTTCGCCTTCACGACCGAGATGGTCGTTTTGGAATGACCCGTGACGTCATGGACTTCGCGTGAACATTTTCAAATCAATCCTTCGCCGTCAATATTTATTTTTATTTTTTTTCGCATAAAATATTTTTCGACACGTGTCCTAATAAGACTGTTAAAAAGCGTTTTTTTATTTTCAGGGGTTCTTTAAGTTAGCCACAAACTTACTTCCCAACCAGCAAGTTATCCTTTGAAGTCTTGCTGCATGCTACCTAAAGGAAAAAGTTCAAGATGTGAAAATTGAATCGGGATGTGCAAGAATGCCTTCCGAGGGTAAAATCATTGGTGTGCATGCTCCGCCAGAGTGCTTCCCCTGCTACGCTTCACTGAAATGTGATGAAGTTATGCCTACATTGCACCAAAAGTTAATTTCACTTTATCACTACCTAAACTAATAGTTCAGGCGTCGCAGTAGAGCCAGATTGTTCATGCAACATTGGGCGAATCGTTGAGAACTTCAGCATATCATTTAGAATAACGTGTGATTTGATTCGATTTCCACACCTAACATGACTTAGTGCTTTGATGTTTCGTGATGTCTCTCATTGTACGTGCTATGTTCGGGCAGTCTGATTATCTCCGTTGGGTGCGCTTCTCGTTCCACGCAGTGGTGCACTCCCGAGAAGCTACGCCCGTGGAGTAGGCAATGCTGTTCTGCATATGTCGTTTTGCCGCAGCACAGCCTTGACTTAAAGGGGCCCTCAAGTGCTTTTGGGATCCTTGTTTTATTGTCATAACTCAGTTTATGAGCACTAACCATCCTAAAAAACAGAAATTACATTCATCTGCGGTCGACTTGCATACTAAAAAAGTATCAACGTTCTCGACACTTAAGGGCTGTTTCTACTCCGTCATAACATCAACGAGCGCAAGCGCTCGTTCACGCTCGCTGACGCTGTCTGCGAACGGGGTGTCTATACTCCAACGTCAAGTTGAACTCGGCGCTGCGCTGAGCAGCTCGACGCGCGACGTCGTAGCTTGCGACGGGCTTGGACATGCTCTACGTTCAACGTTGGACGTCGGCGCCGCCGACGCAGGCTATCCCAGAAGCCCTCGCGCGAATGCCTCATTGGGGAATCCGGTTGGCGGGTTCGTCGGGGCCCGTAGTGCGCGAGATGCTGGTTTCTGGGATCTGAACCTGTCGTTCTTGCCGTGTGTCGTGTGCTGTTGTCGTGTTCCCGTGTTGGTGTGTGTATTTAACGTTCGTGCGCTTGACTGGGCGATTGTGTGCTTGGACGTGGACAGCTCCGAGGATGCGCTACCCTCGATAGGCCTATCGACCTAACGAGCCGGTGGTGGTGGGCCGTGGTGTTGGGGTGCCGGCAAAAGCTGGAAGCTCGATGACGCGCCAGAGGTACGGTTAATTAGAATTAAGGATGACCTAATGTGTGTGCTATTAATAATCATGTGCCAGTCGCACTCACCGGCAGTCGTTCCCGATCGAAAAAGCATCGTCGAATGTACGGGAACGGCGGTCACGGAAACTCTCTGAACTATTTAGCAGGCCAGAAATTTTCAATTATGCTGTCCCAGCTTGTAAATGGTCTCAGCTTGTAAACGATAATAGGGATAATAGCGATACGCGATGACAATTGGACTGAATCCTGTATTGTTTGTATAGGCTTTGTAGAGTGCGTTACAATTTCGAACGCGTACATTGCGTAATTTAGGTGTCGTCCGCTCTCTTCGGTGTCCGTTTTTTTAAGTCAGCGTGAAAGTCTGCTATGATGATAACATACTGGACACCTGTCAGAAAGAGGTTTCTGTAGAATATCGAGTGCATAGATTTCATTGAAGCATTCCAGCGAAATCGCCGGAGTCGCTTGGCACAATTTCGACGGTTATCGGGCTTTTTTTTTGTATATTTGTGTGGCATTTAGGAGAAAATAAATACTGGTTTGCACTCGTTATCACCATCATTTGCTTGTTTTTGAACTGCTAACCGCTACCCTGAATGGTTGTTTTGAAGCGGGACATGACAACATGAAGACGAACCACACTGACCGATTGCCTCTAGGCTAGATGGCGCAAGCTACCGTCTTTAGATAACCCGTAGAGACGATGCGGTTGCCATGGAGACGCGCATGCGTAAAGTGGGGAATTCGTCGGGGCGCGCTGGACCAGCGTTGGTCTGCGTTGGACTGTAAACAGCATCGTTCGGGCGCTTCTCGGCGCAACGTAGTGGCCGACGAACGTTGGTCTGCACCGGCGCGCGTTGCGTTCGTCGACGTTGGAGTATAAACAGCCCTTTAACGACATCGCAGAACGATAGATGGCGCTACCAAACCATGGTGAATACGGTCGAACAACGGACGGCGCTTGTCGGCCACTTTCGAGTGATGGGTTCCACCGTGGACAAGCTGCCGACAGGTCGTGCTCGTTCACGCGAGAACAGGTCGGTGACGAGGGGCTGACACACGCCGTCCGTCGTTCGACCATATTCAACAACGTCTGGCAGCGCCATCTGTCATTCTGCGCCAAAGGTAAATGCCTGGAACTTTGATGACTTTCTGAAGATACGAATCGGCCGCGGATGAATGTAATTCCTGTTTTTTAGGATGATTAGTGCTCGTAGATTGAGGTACGAGCGTAGAACGAGAATCTGAAAACAAGCTTTAGTGCCCCATAAAAGGGATACCGAACCGCAGTTTTGATTTCTCAAAACAAGGACGCAGGAGCGCCATACGGAAAGCTAGAAACTCCAAAGCATCACTCATACATCAATATCTCAAACGTATGGCAGCACCTTTGGAAAAGGAGAGAGCGATCTAGCGAGGTCTTCGACGTCATTGGGGAATTGTAGTAGACCGTTCCCGCAGCTCGCTAAGCACCCGGATAGCGCTCCGTAATCCCCCACAAGACCTTGAACTATGCAGATAAGGCTGGCGGCGGGCATGCGCAGGTGCGGCGTTTTCTTCCGGGATACCGTAGCGGAGGAGAAAAACGGTCTACTACAATTTCCTATTCTCCCTCGGCAGAATTTCAGAACAAGGGGAAGCGGCCTCGCTTCTCTCCTCCTCGCTTCGGATCGCTAGCTCGAAGGGACGTAGCGAGAAGGAGAGGGAACGGGGATAGTGACGTGACTCCTCTTGTCGGCCGCGTTCACTCGCGCACTTTTTTTCAAAAATACAGCGATTCGTTAGAGATGTCGCTGTATGAGAGTTGTTTTGGGGTTTTGCAGCGTCCCGCCTATAAGTCCAGCATTGTTTTGTGTGCTCGAAATTTCGCTTCAGTATCCTATTGAGGGTAAAGCAGTAATCAAGGGCAAAAAGGACAACAAAGCATAAAGTAGAATATTTATATATATGAAAGAAGATGGAACTTGGTGAATGCTGATATGAAATTTACCTTGCAGTAAACTTTGCTAACTAAAATTCTGGTTAGTCTATATCATAGACTTTGACACTTCGAAATATTTACACTTAATTATTTTATGTGGTTAGCACACATATTTAATGATGCTTGCTAATCCAAAGTGCTCATCAGTGAGTATATAATACAATCGTCCCCGAGCCCGACATGTATTTCTGGGGGGGGGGGGGGTGTTGTGTAGTATATCATTTATATACGTCAAGACTGACACTCAAACCAGAACCGTGAGCCACAGCCGAGTTGGCTGTCAGAGGGTTTGAAACATTTCCGTTGCTTTCCACACTTTGGCTTCAAATTGTTAGGTGAGAATCAATCCAGTGAATTATTGCTGGTAAATCCCAAATGCTTTGATTTTGGCCAGATGTCTACAATACTGCACTCAATAAGAGGCCTCATATAAACCTACAAATCATATCAACTCGTTCTTTATCATTTAGTACAAATGCAGTGTAAGGAGCTGTTTCCTATGCTCTGTTCAGCACCAAGCTGACAGTGCGGTGGGAGCTACACATTCACCAGACCAATCCACCGCCGCCTTCTCATCACCGGACCCTGCTCCCGGCGCATGCATGTGGGAGGGAGCGTGATGAGATGGCAAATGATGGACGTACAATTGGTTTAGCAAGCACGTAGCTTCCACTGCACCGTCAGCTTAGGCGTGAACGCACAATACCAGTTGTGCGACTATACATAGACCAGGTCAGAACCCGTGTTGTCAAGGTTTGTGGTGATTTAGCTCTGGGAAAATCCAGGAAGGAGCCAGACATCTCATTTTTCTCCGACACGATTCACGGTGGTCCCACTAAAAGAAAATGAGATATATTTAATTCCCTCATAAGCTACAACGGAACTAAATAGCCGTAAACCTTTTATCTATAACGTCACACACACGGCACCCAAAACGAAAATATAGGATGACGATAGGTGATGCCATTAAATGACAAAGCAGTACAACATCATGCTTGTGTATCACATATGTTAATGTGCATAGTGATTCTGCAATAACCCGAACATTAACTTGAAAAAAATAAGTCGCAACTAGAAGCATGATTTTTATGGGAATCAAATAATGTTGGGAATATTTTGTGAGATGCCTGATGTCTTCTATATTTAGGTTCATCAAAATTGACTGCTGAAAAACATTGATTCAAGGTTTCTACATTACCACCTTCCTTGTTCCATTTTATTGAATGACATTGACAGTACCATAAGGAATGAACAAAGAGTGGAATCTACCACCTTGTTGCCAAACCCGCCTACCAAAGGTGGCTACGAGATTCTCTTGTTGCCACATGGTCGCTTGAATAAACCGTTAACTATTGTATCTAGCTGTACTGTGGCAGCAATGTTGTAGCTGTGATGCTCATAGGGCCAGGTCTCTTTCAGATGTGCCTATTCCCGTCGGAGAGTAGCCTGCTTTACAACACTAGAGCGCACGACACAAGAGCGCCTACATTAGAGTGCCGACAGTAGAGCAACAGGACGTTAGCGCGCGCGCCACTAGAGCGCCGCGACGTTAGAGCGCGTGATTCGAGAGCGCGGCGACGTTAGCGCGCGCGACTCAAGAGCGCTGCGACTTTAGAGCGCGCGACTCGAGAGTGCAGCGAAATTAGCTCGCGTGTGCTTAGAGCGCCCGTCACGAGAGCGCAGAACCAGTCCAGCGCGAGTGGCCCGACCGGACCGACCACTTGTTCGGGCATCGCGTGTTTTAGGTAAAATTGGCCGCGATTTATGCCGTGAAATTCGGCCATGACATTGCGAAATGAATCGACAAAATTTTAGCGTGTGACAAACCACTAAAGTGTTACACGAAACGGAGAGCAAAAAACAAACACAAAGGGTGTTTGTAGTGTGCATTTTTGCAGAACGAAAACATTGAAGCTGACCTAGCTTCATCAGAAGGGTGGAAAGTTGGGCTAGTTGGTAGTTGTTCATCTTGGTTTTGAAAGCGCACAAAAGACGAGGACAGAGTAAGAAACACAAACGCGCTCGTCCGTCGTTTGTGTTTCTTACTCTGTCCTCGTCTTTTGTGCGCTTTCAAAACCAAGATGGACTAGCTTCATCATTTTTTTATTTTGTATATCACAGATTTGCAGGGAGGTTTTCTGTATTCATCAAAAGACTGGAAGGATCTGCATCCGATGAAATTGCGCTAAGCTTTCCTTCGATGAGTGTTTTACTGATACTTTTTTGAGTGGTGAGCTTTCTTCATTACGGACATGGACGTCATAATACCATTTAAAATTATACGAGGGACGTCTAAATGGCCACCAAATAAATCGGAGCCCAAATGCCTGTCAATAATAGATTAAATATAGCAAAAAGTAAACTATTTATAGTATATCCGAGGGGCGCACCGCAGCACTGTGACCTTACACTCGCTGCTCCACTCAACTGCAAACTTTTCCGGTAGGTATATGCCTCAGCCCACTCCCTTCCCCCTTTTCTCTCCGCTGCAGTGAACAATTGATTAGAAAGAGTCGTACCTGTTTTAGTTTAAATTTGTATTAAAGGCTGCGGTCCCACGGCAGCCATCTTGAACAAGGCGTTAGTTCAACCAATAGATGGCGACACGCATCCGTGGGGTGGCCGAAACATTGGTTCACGGTGGGATGGCTCGAGCACCATCACGTTCTCCTCGTGGCCTTGCTCGCGCCGCTGCCAGCTGTACTCAGCTGGCTCAATAGCGTGGCCCAGCAAACTCATCTATGCGAGAATGTCAGGCTTTGTATAAATTGTTCTCTGATATAGGGTGTATTCACTGGCGGCCATATCTGTGTGCGCTCATGCTGAGCACGTGCTGATGGCTAGCTTCCACAGTTATTTTGCAACGTGCACCCTGCACCATTAAGATTGCCGGTCTTGGCAGCCTATTAATGTAAGCTCGTTTTGAGCATGCGCTCTAAACAGTGACCTTAAATATGGCGTCCAGTGAATACGCCCTATAGGGAGATGCGGTTCGGCGGTTGTCACGGGCTTTTGCAATAAATCTTACCAACAAGGAATCAATTGTTGATTGACGTGTCAATATTCTTTCAATGAAAACTTCTTCTGCAGGAATGCACGCTCAGTAGACTCAATCTTCCAAGACACCAATGGAAGCGGACGTCAAGTAAACTGCTTCGCAATTTACGGTACTTACCTCATCATTATAATGAAGACCGAAAAGCGACATAACGAAATATTGTGTTTCACGGGATCCGGAAGATTTTGTAAAGGTTGTTAGATTATACTTCCCAGAAAACAAACGCCATTGCAATATTTTCGGAAGTACCGAGACATATAATGTTGTAAGTACAGCTTAGGAGGAGTATGCTGAAAACCAACAGAATAAATAGGAAGACGTTTATTTGCAATGAAGACGCTATGAATGAACGGCGTTTAGCGACGGCAAGTTATGAGCGTATGGGAATTTATAAGTTCACGTGAATGCTAACTATGGACATGCGGACAATGACGACCTGTTTTGTCGGGAGATGGAGTAGCGGTGATGACCTGATATCGGACGACTCGTGGCAGTCGAACAAAAAAGTTTATTTTCAGCGAATGGTAAGCGTCCAGTGTCAAGCACAGCACGTGGCTACCGACGTTTCGAACACTTGCAGCTTTCGACAAAAGTGCTGGCACCTGGGCTAACTTTGTGGAAAGAGTCGAAGGCTTCCTCGAGTCCAGCGCCATCATGAACTGTAACTGAAAACGATCCACTATTCAGTCTGTGGGGGCGAAACGTATCCGCATCTGCAGAGTCATGGTCGATGCGTACTCTAAGTGGTTGGAAGTTTACACGATGCCTGCCACGACGTCCAAACGCGTCATTGACTTTCTACGCTCTTTTTTCCCTACTTTTGCCCTACCGAAAATACTGTTCTCTGATAACGCGCCAAATCTTGCTTCAAATAAAATAAACAAGTACCCCCCCCCCCCAAAAAAAAAAAAAAAACGGCATCAGGCATCACATTAGTGCACCATACCATCCTGCAACTAACGGGCAAGCAGAACAGATGGTGTGCGAAACGAAGAAAGCCCTCTTGAAGCTTACGGAAGAAGCAGTTCAGTGAAGAATCGCCAGGTTCTTGTTCCAGCAGCACGCGACGGTCTCATCTTACACGGTAAAAACACCCGCCAAAGCACTGTTCGGCGGACGAAGAGTCACACCCCTCGATCTCATGATACTATGGCCATGAATGAAGATCGAGAGATTCCCAGATCGGGAGTAAAGGCAGATTATTCGGTCGGACAACTCGTCTACGTGAGGAATTTCAGCGGAAGTCGGGCCTTCCATGTAAAACTTGAGTAGAAAAGGCTCTATGGTTGACAAGAAGGTGTCATCCCTCTGAATACGTTGGATATCAATGCCCTTGAGTGTAAATATAACGAAATCACAAAACTCTCTTTGTGTATTGTGTAACTGCCCTTGTATTTGGTAGTAGAGGCTGTGGTGGTGATTTGGACCTTTCACACCAGGCTCCTTTTTCTTATTTTTCGCCTAATACTCCTTTGCGGTTTCAGTAGGCTTCAAGAATCTTTTGGAACGGGGACACTTTACGTCAACGAGGCCATTTGTTCCAAGTAGTCAATCAGGGAATGCTGCTAGAAATCCGTCCTTCATATTAACGAATAAGCCGCACTTCTGCACATTGCAGTTTTCCTGTTCCACGTACAGCTGTAAAGCAGCATCCTCATTGATTCTACCATATTCTGTTGCGGGTGAAGAAAGGTCTTTGGGTACACGATACTTGAAACAAGTCTGGCACTGTACGTTGTGGTTCGACACCCACTAATAACGTCTTCCTTATAGAGCCTCATCATTTAATCATTACCTCGTCACCTCAAATTGCTCTTCATCAACAGTAAGTACAATAGGCTACCGCCATATTACAATCCAAGAATTGAAAAATATGAGTCGTTCAATCCTTCAATATGTTTATTATATATATAATGTTATTACGTTACATTACCTTGAGACGATCGACGTCCATCGTCGATCCTCAAATACTTATATAAGGGGGGGGGGCGGGGGGCGATCGGTGGCCGGGTGCATATTTAGCGCACACCAGCTCGGAGCACGTGGAGCAAAAGCTTGCGCTGCAGAACCCACCCCGCCCCTGCCCGTTTCGAACTGGAAGAGCATCATACCGGCGTGCAGTCGTGTATCACTACTGCGTGGTGCACGTTAAAGACCTCAGGTTTGCGGTTGTACCGCACTGGCTAAATTGCTCATCTACACCTGAGACACCAGACGTCCACTAAGGCAGACTAACTTCCGGCTGTATAAACATACACACAACAATTTGCAATTAGACGCACAATCACAAAGAACACAGCGTGCCGCCTCTTTCCTTTGGACCGTCTTTGTTTTAACCAGCGCAAGCTCGCGCGTTCTCTCTTTTGAGACATTTAGAACTAATTTTGATTAGAACAGTCGCACATAAATCCCGCGTTTCTCCTACCCGGCCGCTTCCTCGTCTCATTATATGTAAGTGGTTAAAACTAAATAAGCTATAATAATGGTGTATTATTCATATTTAGTTTCAATTTCAGTCAGGGGAAAGGAGGTTCGCCGGAAGTAGGGCCAATAAATGAGCTGCGCTTAGAGTATCGGGACTCTCTTCCCCGACAGTATTGTGGGCGCCGCCATTTTGGTGCTTGTGCAGAGCAGGCGTAACTGCCGATCGTCATGATTCAAAATTGCGACTTCCTCAGCATTAGATTCGGTGTTAGAAAGCTCATGTAATATCGCTTTGCTTTGTCGCAAACTGTTTAAAGCGGAGGACGGAAGCGCGTTTCTTCTGATTTCAGATACAGCTTCAAATAACTGGCAACCATGATTTTAAGCCACAATATGGCCAAGTGTCGCTACTCTGAAGCGTAGCTTATTTAATGACACTATTCATGCCCTTGTTCAAGAAGCTTGTAGTACCTGGAGGGGCCATGACGTGAGCCCCGTGGATTCCACAAGCCACTACCTTTTGACACCTGCCTCTTCCTCATTGTTCCTGCTAGTGCCAGTAAATTAGCTACGCTTCAGAGTAACGACACTTGGCCATACTGTGGCTTAAAATCATGGTTGCCAGTTATCTGAAGCTTTATCTAAAATCACAAGAAACGCTTTTTCGTCCTCCACGAATGTTTAAACAACCCGCGACAGAGCATAGCAATATTGCATCAGTTTCCTAGCACCGCATCTAATGCAGAGGAAGTCGCACTTTTGGATCATGATGATCGGCAGTTGCGTTTGCTCTGCACAAGACCCAAAATGGCGGCGCCCAAAACAATTTTGGGGAAAGGAGTGCCGATACTTTAAGCGCAGCTCATTTAGTGACCCTAGGCATGAAGTGAACTCGCGTGTATTCTTTCCCTCTTCGTCTTTATCGTTTATTGATTTCAATTATATCGAATAATGAACACTTTATATCACGCTACGCTTGTGTAATTATTTGTCTTAGATTTATTAACCTGACCCAATACTTAAACCTTCATTTATCGATAGTAAATCTTCAAATATATTTTTTAAATGTGAAGGTAAAACGACACGGAGATTGATGATGATACAGACGCCAACGCCGCCCTCGAAAATGTTTTGAACTTAGAAATCAGCAGTTTTGTCTGCCATCCGCCAGGTAGCGCAACAAAACACCCAAACAGTTTTTAATTGTTTTTCAAATTATCTAAGCTCTACAACTATCAAGAAACCAAAGCGAGATCATTGGGAAAATCTAATACATCGCAATGTATATCTATTCCATACAATAAATGTTATTAGATACCAATAAATCTGTTTGATGTCCAAAAAAGATGTGCGTCAAAAACAGGTAAGTTTGAAGGGCTCCCGGAGCGTTATGACTTTGACTATAAAAAAAGCCACCGTCCACCTCTTGGGCAACTATTGTAGTTCTAAATGTTATCAAAGATTTTACTATAGTTTAATTATTTACTCAGCGGCATTTGAATTACCATGACTCGAAGCACAAAAAAGTGCTAAATTTGATATAAAATATCTGAACAAAAAAAGTTTACACAACATTAAATTTTTGTTTGCATATTACCAATTATACGCACTACATCTGTAGCTAATTTCATTGCCCTAGCGCTTGTCATTAAAAACATATTTGTGCTGAAAAATGTCAATTTTAGGGCAATATTTGGAGAGCTGAAAAAAACAAAGTATTGCAAATACCAAAAAAGTATACCGTTACATTCTGCTCCGACATCATCTTAACAAAACTGTTCTATTGGAACCGTGTTATCTTTAATGAATCGTTCATAAAACATGAACCAGCGGAGCAAGTGAGGGTCCGCGCCATCATATTCGCAACGCTACAAATGCGCATGAACAGTATAAACCAATACATATATAGTATCAAATGAAAGAGGATTGCATTGCCTTTCGAATGACATCAATCCCACAAAACAGTATTTAAAAGGAGATGAGTAATGACCTGCCAAAAAGTACCTAAACTGCCACATTCAGTGGGACCGTGGCCTTAAAGGCCTGGTCAATCAATCAAAAATCACCAATGCCTCAATCCGATAAGTCGCACAATTTTGTTCTGTCTGTGGAGCCGCGGGTACATCCAACATTTTGCTGTGTTCAGTAACAACAAATGTTGCTGTGACCAAACACAGCTAGGCCGCACTGAAATAAGATTCCAAGGTACTTTACAGATTCAACGAATTCCACTAATAATAATACATAATAATAATAATAATACATTTTATTTTCACACACTTTGGAATTCAAGTATTAAATACGGGCATATCAAAGCCTGCAGAGGGCTTGCATGATGGTGCCCATAAAAAATTAAAAAACCGTTATCGTGATTCCACAATGTAAGACAGAAAGTCGTACTATAAAAACAAAAAAAGACTAAAAAAGCATGATAGACGAAAAAAAAGCACGTAGGAAAAAAAAACGAAAAGCGTTAAACGAAAATGAAGTAAGAGGGAAAGAATAAAGAAAAGGCGAAACCAAGTTAACATTAACTTAGCTAATTACAGTTTTAAGCTCGAAGCCTGCAGACACAGCAAAGAGATGCTAGATGAAATCGAAGTTGGTGCACTTGAGTTCCTCCTTCAGTTGTTTCAGTAATGTAATGTCAATGAAAGTGTTGGGGAGGGCGTTGAACAAACACAGAACAAACACGGAATAATTATTATGATCAAGAATCAAGAATCAAGAATAATTTGTATTAGGTGTCCAGTAACGACCATGTTTTTCTGGCACACCGAAACTTACACACTACAAAAGAGTAAAAAAAAACGTAAAAGAACTCAAAACATTGTGTAAAATATATGATACATATAACGCATGCTGACAAAAATATATGATATGCAAAACAAGGGAAGAACGGAACACAGAGTCCGAACGCAGAAGAAGAAGAAGAAGAAAATAAATGGTGTTATGAAGAATTTGGCAGCCTTGAAATGGCGCCGGCTACTCCAAATCCGAACGCAGAGTAGAAGACTACCACAAAAACGAATATACCTTATTAAAAAAATGTATAATAACATCACAATCACGACAGGTTCAGCGAGACTCATACAAGACTGAGAGATCTGACAAATTCAGTCACACAAAAAATATCAAGATCACTTACAATGCCATTATATGCCCGACGCGTGCAAAACATGGGGTCCAGGTTATTTAACGTCCGAAGAGAGTAAAAAGACGTTGTCGAACGGGTCGCTGTCCGAGGAACTCGTAAAGATATCTGTGAGAGCAGTTCTGAACAGTGGGCTATGCCATAAAGGACTTTGAAAAGGAAAACCAGATCAGCCTTTTCTCGACGGTTATATAAGCTGTTCATTTGCAGGACGTGCAATACATTGTTACTCATTGATAGAGATGTTTCATTGCGCAAATATCGATATCGATAAATAGATAAAAATAGATATTTATCGATATCGATAAATAGATAAAAAACCTGATTCTGGCCAAGGCTTGTGCTTGCGGTGATGCCGGGGACTTCCTGAGTCACAGACAGCTCGCTGGCGCCTTATGTTTCAAAAGGAAGCGAGTACAGGTTCAAAACAGCAGAGCTGTCGAAAAGGAACAACCGCTTTCGGGGACGATGACGATGATAATCATCGTCGTAATAATAATAATAATAATAATAATAATAATAATAATAATAATAATAATAATAATAATAATAATAATAATAATAATAATAATAATAATAATAATAATAATAATAATAATAATAATAATAATAATAATAATAATAATAATAATAATAATAATAATAATAATAATAATAATAATAATAATAATAATAATAATAATAATAATAATAATAATAATAATAATAATAATAATAATAATAATAATAATAATAATAATAATAATAATAATAATAATAATAATAATAATAATAATAATAATAATAATAATAATAATAATAATAATAATAATAATAATAATAATAATAATAATAATAATAATAATAATAATAATAATAATAATAATAATAATAATAATAATAATAATAATAATAATAATAATAATAATAATAATAATAATAATAATAATAATAATAATAATAATAATAATAATAATAATAATAATAATAATAATAATAATAATAATAATAATAATAATAATAATAATAATAATAATAATAATAATAATAATAATAATAATAATAATAATAATAATAATAATAATAATAATAATAATAATAATAATAATAATAATAATAATAATAATAATAATAATAATAATAATAATAATAATAATAATAATAATAATAATAATAATAATAATAAAATTTATTCAGTAGTGCAGGTATAGCCATTTGAGTGTCGGGTCCGATCAAAGCCATCAGGGACTTGTGGGACCAGACCCTTCACTGGAAAATACAAAAAAGGAAGTTCGCACGGAATAACATCACGTGCAGAAAAAAAGAACAAGCAAATAACATACATATGATTGACTTGACAGGATGTAGTCGGAATGTTTGTGTCAGTGATTTGGGTGAAGCAGTGAAGATGAAACTATATCAAACTTTGTCTTGTCTTGATCACGGTGTCAATTACAGTCATTAATGTCCTAAAAGTAAAAAAAAAACACTCATGCATGAGTTATTTTAAAACACTGTATGAATATATTCGGGGACACAGTTCTTGAATTCATGAGTCTTTCTCTGAAATATTTCATATGTTCAGTAAAAAAACAACACACACACAAAAAACACTTATTAGTAGAAAGAAAATCAGTCAATCAATGGGTCGAAGACAACGAAACTTCACGCAATAAATGCAGTCGTCATTTGAAATGTCCAGCGATTACAACAAAAAGCACGTACAGCACCATATTAAAATAGAAAAGGAAAATAACGACATGGGAAAAAGTCACTATCTAGCCACATCGGAGAACATGTTTCTCAGAGAGGTCTTCAACATTTTGTTTGAGGTAATGGCAAGCAGAGCAGCTGGAACGTCGTTAAAAACTTTTGGCACATAAAAAGAACGCATGCTTTCGCCATAGTGAGTTCTCACTCGAGGAGATTGAAAACGCAGAACAGATCTAAGTTCGCGAGATGGACTGGCCGAGACCTTAAACTCACTCTCCCAGAAGTGTCGCCAAATTACCGTTTGAAGAAAAAGAGAGTGAAAACACGGTAACTTAAGCGAAGCAAACAAGCTCGCACTAGATGAAATGTGTGTGTTGTATGCTACACTCTTCAGAATTCCCTTTAACATACGATCAATTCTTGAGTGCCAAAAGAGTGGACAGTTAAAAAATACGCTTATGCCATACCTTAGTGTACTATAGGCTAACGCGTGCATAATGTTCTTTCTAATTGACAAAGGTAGAAATGATTTGATATTGTAAAGTAGACAAGAGACAGTTCTCAATCGTTGGCATATATATGACATGTGAGAGTTCCATGAGAGATCACTGTCAAAGTGAAGGCCTAAATACTTTACGGAGCTAACATATTCAACAGGTGTACAGTTAGAGCATGAACAATTGGAGTTGTGGAGAAAGAGCTGAGATGTCAAGCTTACATTTTTTTAAAGGGCTATGAAAGCATAATAATAATAATAATAATAATAATAATAATAATAATAATAATAATAATAATAATAATAATAATAATAATAATAATAATAATAATAATAATAATAATAATAATAATAATAATAATAATAATAATAATAATAATAATAATAATAATAATAATAATAATAATAATAATAATAATAATAATAATAATAATAATAATAATAATAATAATAATAATAATAATAATAATAATAATAATAATAATAATAATAATAATAATAATAATAATAATAATAATAATAATAATAATAATAATAATAATAATAATAATAATAATAATAATAATAATAATAATAATAATAATAATAATAATAATAATAATAATAATAATAATAATAATAATAATAATAATAATAATAATAATAATAATAATAATAATAATAATAATAATAATAATAATAATAATAATAATAATAATAATAATAATAATAATAATAATAATAATAATAATAATAATAATAATAATAATAATAATAATAATAATAATAATAATAATAATAATAATAATAATAATAATAATAATAATAATAATAATAATAATAATAATAATAATAATAATAATAATAATAATAATAATAATAATAATAATAATAAT